>JAQFYB010001045.1:0-37966 GCA_034694085.1 Pogonognathellus longicornis
GCATCAGTCCTTTTCATTTCTTTGTTGGCTATAAAACACGCACACACTCAATTTCTTTTCTGACGCTATGGCTGTTATTGTGCTAAGTTAACCTAATGCTAATATTCTTATCAATCTAACTTTATGCAAATAGAATTATCGTCTTTTTCTCATGGAATGAACAACTCGATCAATCGCTATATACCAAATACTAAATAAACTAGTAAATACATATAGTGTGCCTTTGCCTATAAGTCAGATAAGATCACAGAAGAATCGACTGAACTAAAGCTTAACTAAAAACAAGACAAGGAGATAACAATTATGTTACAAGCATAGAGAAACTTCTAACTTTCAAGGACAAAAACATGTCATTATTATACAATCCCCTTTTATACATGGGAATATCACCAATAATGTAAATATATATAGTTGAACCACAATGTATAAAATACAAATACAAGAAACAATGTAATAAAACTTGAATTTCCTATTGACAAAATTCAGCTTCACCTATAACCAGTAAATAATCTGCAATGATCTTGTTCAAACTTTCAATTGTAAAATGAGTGTGTTACACATATTGATAATGTAAAAAAGTAATTGGTAAATCCAAGTTAAAGGTCATAAACATCTATTTCGATGATAAACACGCAAAAAATACGTTTTCACATGAAAATCATGCAATAGTTTGATTTTGAGCTCAATAAAGGTGATTATAATACGAAACAGAACGAGATAATTGGTAGACCGGAGCTTAAATGCCTTCGAAATGTTTATTTGTTTGACTGCCTCCTCTTTTTTCAATATAAACGAGTGATAACCTTCTAGGAAAAAAGTTCTTCCGTGTATTGTGCTACACAGTGGGAGATTGGATTGAATGTCTATAAAATATTATAGGTATTCTGTATGATGCACACGGATATTATAAAATATTACACTCTTGTATAGCCCTACAATAGTTGATCCTGATGGTTCAGTCAGGATAAAATAAATACTAGTAGTAGTAGTACTTTGATGGGTTTTTTCTTGGAATTGACTATGTATACACACACATATACATTCATGCATGTAATAGCCACTTTAAAAGCATCGTATAATGAATTTGCATATTTATCACGTCCCATTATACTCCACTGGCAAGAATGGACGAGTTACAATGACATTTCAAGATCAAATGCAAACGCACAAAGATCAACTTAGCCAATACACTACATACAAAGCAAAATCCGTTTAACAAAATATTCACCACCATGAACATGACACACAGGTACACATTCATGACAGCGTCATTTATATTACATATCCATTTGTAAGTAAGTGCATGACATTTTTGATCCGTGTCAAAGAAATAACATTATGTTACGTGTAGTCATACATTCAAAAGTCACAGCAGTGTAAAAGTTCACGTAGAGAATGAAATTATTATTTGAAATTGTCAATGACTGCTTTGTTTCTTGAATGCAAGTGTACTGCCCAAGTATACTACCTATGGAGATTGAGTGAGTAGGAATTGAATTTGCAATAATAATTTTCAATTGGATTTGATTCACACCTTTTCATAAGCTGTCGCTCCTGCTCATTATAGAAAGGCCAGTCTTCCTGAACATCGTTCCAAATGCCACGAATTAAATTGTACTCATTATCCTTGTAAATAGATACTTGCTGCAGAATCAGCATCACCAGTTTCTTATCCCTTTCTTTAATGCCATCTGAAAAACAAGGAATATAAATACACCATTAATTATTGCACTACATTACACACACCTGCACATGCACAATGAACACTCAATTCAATCACTATTTGCATACGCAATAATTCACTTTGTCCATAATAAAATCAATACTAGTTATTATACACTAATAAATTAACAAGATCGATAATATATTCCGATGCAGTAAATATCTATAAGTGCATTAAGTACTTATTAGCTAGGTACTATTAAATTTCAACACATAAAAACTCTAATCGTCTGTACAAACTACATGCATGTTTTTAATGACTCGACTTAGTAAGACAAAAAGAAAATGGCAGAAGAAAATTTATGTGGAACAAGCCACGCATATGAAAAACATTTTGTACAACTCAACTTTTTGCCAGTACGTAATTTCCAAGAAAAATCCATAAATAGTTGTACATTGTGTATAACTCTTCAAGCAACGTGCTATGAGAATATAATAAATATGCCTCGATTTATTTTATGAACCCCTAAAATACATTTCCTTCCTGGTTAGTAAACAAGAATCCATTTTGAAAAGTAACATCAAATTGACTGCCGATTCTTCATTAGAAGATCATAAAAAGTGCAAGCTATTGTTCAAAGCATGCATTCCGAAATTTAATGTTACTCTTTAGTTTTTGTGCACTACAAAAATAAACACTTTAGCCGAATGGCGAAACACATTAAATGTCTGCAATAAATAACATGGTCGAACAATCCTAATAAAAATGGACACGAAACGTAATATTAACATAAATGTACATTCTTTGAATTGGCAAGTCGTGTGTCTGTGTATTTATCTGTGTATGTATCCTTCATAATATTCGACATGCACAAGATAATCAGACCTACATAAATTTTACTGCAATACAAAACAGTATTGCAATCATAATGATTCTAGTAGCATTAGTTAAATGTTTTCACAGATTTTCTGCAGTTGTTCTAACTCTAAGCCTAAACAATAGTGGTCATAATAATAATAATAGAATTGTAAGGTGGTGATAGGCCAACCGAAACGTTGCATGTTGTGGTGTGGCAGTTAAGTAGCAGAGTGGTACACAAATGAAATGAAAAGTGACCAACGCCCTTTCTAACTATAAAATACATAATAATAAATTCTCTTACATAAGTAAAGGAGCAACACACAATTTACTACAACTAATCAAAACCAACACATAATGCAAATCCTAACAATCCTTTTAGTAATATCTCTACATGATTTTTTTAAACAGCTCATTTAATTACAAACAACTCGTCACTGCATTTTGATTTCAAAAAATTTCAATTGTGCACATTTGCTGGTAAAATAATCGCTAAAGAGATCTAAACAATCTTGCAATTCCTCACTTGCAAGAAAAGTCATCAAATCGCATAAAAAACGGAGTCTTGTTACAACAACCACAGAATTTCATTGGGAATGAAATTGTATACATTTTTATAACGTGTGATGACAAGAAAATAAAAGATATATGAAATTAGACATCGCATATAATACATACCACGAACACCACGACATGTTCAATGCCAAGAGCAAACAAACCAACATTGCACCTGCTCCAAGATCAATTTGCACTTTAGTAACTTATAAAAAGCAATTTAAGACACTAACATAAACATAATCATCACAAAGAAAAGGATACAGTCGCATTTGGTTAAATAGCATCTGTACATAGATCTAAAATAGAAATATGTATTTTTATTGCACTAAAATGATCCTTGAAGACTAATGCCGTTACAATAATATTCTCAATCAGACACTCCTCTCAAGTTCAACGCGGTTATAATAATAACATAGTAGAACCATCGAGTCATATGGACATGGGGGCTTGTTGCCGGTAACAGAATAATAATGCTGTAGCAAAAGCAAAATAACAATTACTTGTGTGGTCAATGCCGACTTTTGTTAAGTACATTATATTGATATTGTATTATACCAGCTATTGAGAATGAGAATATTATAGTTAGTTGCCTAAAAAGTTAGTCAGGCAAGTTGGTGTAGTCCAAAAAGGCTAAAAATACAAACTGCATTCAATCAGAGATGAAGTAGGTAGCTACAAACATCGTGTTCAGCTACGCCTCTTTCTTCCTATATGCTATAAATATTTATTTTATGCATTTTCCTACACATAACACGTTTTTTCACCAGTAACCCAACTAACTGCTTTGCTCACACAAATAAATATAAACACGTAGAGCCATTTGCTTATTTTGCTATAAAGTGATCTTTTCCTTCACATCACGATATCTCTCACTCAATCTTAAACAATCATGCATGAAAACCCAACTAACAACTCGGAATTTAATGACTTTCATATCAACATCAAATTCTGATTGAATGAAATACCTGTAATATATAGGAAAACATTAAATTCATTATGATCATTTCTGTTATTGTGGAATTCTATAGGATGTGTCTCATTCGCTTGGATTCCCTTCACTGAAACTACATATAATATTAAGTCATGCTGAATTGCTGAATAAAAACATATTGAATCTTTTTATCCACACAGACACACAATAATCATATCACGTAAACGCGTGAATATGTAATAACGCCTAATAAATAGCAAATTATTAATAATATTTATAACAACAAAGAAATATAAAGTGTATGTATATAGCTACAAATTGCGATGATTACAACTTTATCGTATTCATTAGCATTAACATAATAATAATCATATTTAATAATAATAATAATTTCCCATCATACTCACCTCTATAGATTCTAGACATCAGTTCAGGTTTCTTGAATGGTTTCACAGCAAGAAGGTGTATCAATCTCTCTCTGCAAAACAGAAAAAAAAAATCACATTTTCAAACCATGATAAATATGTAACGGACTATATAGCGCTTGGGTTTACAAACGAAAAAACAAAATTAATCAATGCGCCTAATGCTCCAGGAAGAAAACATTGTAGTTGTAATTACTAAAAATCCCTACTATAAATCAATATCAATGACATTTTCAAAAAAAGCATTCTTGTCCTCCCACATCTTCCCTTCCTAAATCTGTGTACTGCTTTGATTCCACATTCACCCTCTCGTGATTTGCACAATTTACCTACACATAAATTTTGCAATCTGATAAAACTGTTTGATTAGATCTAGCAACGTCCACAAAGGAAGATTGCATCGATAAAAATTGCATACTATCAGGAGATTTTTAATTTCGGTCTCCATAAAAAACCGAACGACCTTCTTTAATTCAATCCAGTTGTATAGATTATAAAAGTAGGTACAGAATGGTGTGTATTAAAAATTTTCTACAACATCACTAATGAAGTTTTCATGAGTCAATTCAATGCAGCTGCATGCAGCTATCAATAATACATCTACCTACTTCATTATACATACACAACAGATACACACTTAACCCTTTATTCTCTAACTCATTTAGTAGTTAAATATTACAAACATGCATGTCGATAATATTTATTTTTAAGACTTCTGCTCATGCTAACTAATCTTTGCTTACAATACAAACTACCGGCTACTAACAATAAATGCTTAGAAAGAACGAACTGATTAGATAGTTAAGGGTTATAATATTCTTATTGCTTTATAGGTACAAAAATAAATGAAATCCACCATTATTATTCAACCATTGTTACTCGGCTGATATTTCCCAATTAAAATCCAAAACGATATTAAATTATAACGCGTAACTATTGCTCTGTTCACCACAAACCATAAAAACACATTCTAACACTATTCCATCACATTTACTAAACTACCTAATAATAAACCATCATCGTTATTCTATACTTTCTATATAATTACATGTAACATACTACAACCAATTTCATACACATTACCTGCTCAAACATATTTAAAGAATTTAACCAAGAAAAAAATTAAAACAAAATAGTGCAGCCAACCAAGAGATGTTGCAAATTATTATAACTTTGAGACTTTGAGTGCAACAAAACAAGAGATGTCTGTTACGCCTATTACGAGCAAAACGAAGGAAACGAATCTAAAAAACATCGTTACTTACACTAGTTGCATGTTATAATAATAATATAAGCAAAAAGTAATGACTATACACATAGAAAATGAAATTGACAGTTACTACCCGTAATTAACATAAAAGCTCTCAAGAGCAAGGCAAAAACAACCCAAAGGTATTTTTAAGCTACCTAGTAGATTGCATTTAATAATTTACGTCAAATCAACCTTGTGAATAGGTGAAGTATCACCTAGAAGAATATTAGTGAACAAAATACCTAACTGCAACACAAACAAACCCCAAATGAGCAGCTAAATGGGTGTGTAAATAATAACAACGATGATGTTAGTTTGTTTACTTGTTTGTAACTAGAGATAATCTTGCTCTTATGTGTTTTAGATTACACACAAATAAATGCACTTCATTATTTATGCAGTCGCCCTGCTGCGGCTTGGGAAAATACCAGTGGCTATGCTATTAATTTTACATCATTTTATATAGGACACTAAATTCTATTTAATGTTTTGCTACCTATAATATACAATCTCAAATATTTTTTGGAAAAATAACGGTTCCATTAAAATCTGTACCATTAAAAGCGCATATTTTTTAACTTTGTAATGTATGCAATTGAGTTTTGGAATATAAATTGAATTTGTATTTGAATTTATGATGACGATGCGTATGTTTATGTGAACTTACTTGAGAGGTCGTTTGGAAACATCTAAATTGCTATTACTACCCCCGTTAGGCATTTTTGACGGAATGCCTGCACCCGGACTGTTTTTATTGTTATAGGGCGAAACAGAATGATTATTAGTGCCATTAGTGGATAGCTTGTTGAAGTCCCTGTTCGACGAGGAGTTGTTTTGCAGAGAGGGTTTTGAGGAATTAGAATGATGACTGTTGTTATGTGACGAATTATGATTATTGAAAATAGGCGAATCTTCTCTTCGATGGGGCGGAGGGATTACTGCTCCCCCAAATTTAGTCTTCACCTTTCTTTTAATATCGGCACCGTTTTGCTTAATTTCTTTCGCACTATAGTCCAGAAATAAAGAAAAGACATTAATTATGATTATTAACTCATATTGTTATCATTTATTGTGATTTGTAAATGCCCAACCAACCCACGCAGTCAATAATTCACTCAGTTGGTTCTTAAAGAACAAAAGCTTTAATGATAAAACAAACGAGCAAATCCAAACAAGCATAACTTATTCCCTCAACAATAAATTATGAAAATAACATCATCCTTAAGGTTTCATGTAACATAAAATGTGTAGCCTACTTATACATAATACATGTAATACTAGCACTAATGTCATAGGTAAAATATATTTTACTGCATTATATCCACACTATACATTACAAGCAATAAATAAATCATTTGATCGTTTATATTTCTCTGAAGAACACAGGGGGGAGAAGAGATCACGATCTTATTACAATTTATGGCTTGACTTTTATTTTATCCGACCGAACAGAATGAACATTACATGTGTGTGGCTTCAGTTCATTTTGCATTATAATAATATTGCATGCCCCTTATGAAACAAGACAAAACGATATTACGCTGTACAGCTACGCGAAAACAAGATCATTCATTTCATTGTTTATACCTAAGTAAGTTATAACGAAGTTAGCAACGAAAGTCGTCATTTCTTATATTAAATGACTCTTTCCCTTTCCCTCTCTAAGCTAATTAGAAGAACACTGTCATAAATCTGAACATCTTAGAACGTCTTTGCAAAAAACTTTTTCTTCTTTGACGTACGTTAATAATGAATTTATCAAAAATCAAATGCGTTTATTTATGAATTAAGAAAAGTGAACCCGGAACTTTTTCTACAAGCGTTTCAAGAGTATCAGTGTCTCATTGCATTGCTAAATGCGCACATTAGAATTAACGACGAAATTGAGAGAAAGATGAACAAATCACTTTTGTTATTTAATTAGCTTTAGAGTGCAGAGCGAATTAATTATCGGAATTTGTGTCTTGTTGTGATAAGGGGCTTAAAGAATGTATTGGTGTTTGGTTGTCTGCAAGGGGAAATAATTGGAATAGCATTGAATTAGAAACTCACCAGTCCTTTTTTCTCTCCTCTTCAACAGCATTCATCCGTAGCCTTGTCGTTTCATACACATCGTCCTTTGCATGGATCCGCATCTTGAAAGGCAGCGTACCCATGGACTCCAACGACCTAAAAGCATCATCAAAACAATTGCCACATTAATTTTAACATTTTTAGTTTAACTCGTGCCAACTCGTGTGCACCCAATTCAATGTACAATGAGAAACATTGTTTGCCTCATCTTTAACAACCATCAAAACAGGACTAGGACTACTATTACTTTTACCTATACAGTAATTTGTTACACAACCAAATTCGTATAATTCAACTCCATGGCTCTTGCACTTACAAATTCATTCAGAGAAGACGCAAAAAAAACATGTGTTAGATGAGACTGTTAGACATACACATAAAAACTACAACGTTGCTTTTCGCATAACAAATAATAATCATGTAATTGGCTCCCAGAAAAATTAAGCTGTACTTTTCCATTGTAAAAATGAGAAATAATGTAAATAGCACAAAAAGATGTTATACCTACTTCGTTATTTACAAACTTGTACATACTCAACATAGTTTTTCTGAAATGTAATGAATCAGAAAAGACCCTGTAACAATTTCCAACATAACAAAAACATAAAATTCTACAAATTCAGATTCGAGAAAAAATACAACAATTAATTTAAATAAATCCCTCATTAAACTATCTAATGAGACACTAATTGCCACAACTGGGAAAACTGGGGAAATTGTATCAAAAACAAGCAGCTAAAAAACATATTACACATAGAATATTGTGAAACATCAAATTTTAAAAAAGTTACTAAATCAGTAATAATATTTTTGAAATCTTTAGAGTGAATGACATTTTTGTAATGTTTAAGACAGTCTCATTTATTATCTCAGGATGATTTCCCTTTTGAAGAATTACAGTTTATTGCTATTGTTAAGAAATCATTTCGTTTAAAAAATAAGGAAGGAAGGCATAAGCTGTATTCCATACACTACAGGTAATATACCTACCTCTCTATGTACCCAACAATATTATTAAGAAAATGAGCATAAAACTCAAGAGTGAAGTTTGCTTCAGTTGGTATTGTGCGGTTACATGATTACAGTCAAGCTAAGCAAGGCATGTCTTAAATAACAATCAAATCGTAATAATGGCGATAATTTTAACAATACTAGAAGAAAACGCATTAGCAGTACATATGAGCATATATTTCTCATTTCTTATAACATTGCAAGATAAAACGCAATCTTTCTGTCATGTCGCTTACAAACCACAAAATTACGTTAGAATGTTTGAGCGTCAACAGGCAACTGCTTCCTAATTTTCATTTCACTTGGTTTCAGACTTTTAACGCAACGTCGGCGACAGAATGACTTTAATTAAGATTTACCTCCTGCTCTGTCTTATATCCAAAAGCTTATAACAAAACTACCTTTAATACAAGTACCCATATAAATACATACAAAACTTTTTAATCCTCTCATGTTCCTCGATCTGTGAAAATAAATAATACTCTCAAGTTTTTGCACAACAAAACGCATGATATCCATAAGGCCAAAGTAGTATGAACTTTTTGCCACGATTTTTTCCTTTTCAATGATAATGCAATAAAATCTCAGCTTAACAAGGAATTGGTTGAGGTTAATGCAAATGACATTAAATATGATTATTTTACGCAAAATCGTACTACAAACAATTGAAATCCACGCAATTTGCAAAGAGAATGTTTAAAAAGTTCTTGTAAATCTGTAAATAATGTAGAAACGAAATAAAAATAATCCTTCACTTGTATTGTTTGCTTGTGCACACCTGCACCTGTGCCATTGCATTTATTCTACACACTACATAACGTAACTCGGTGGTGGCTTCTCTTCTGTATGTAATGTTAAATTGTTACACAGAGTGTCCTAATAAATAACGCTAAACTACCAAAGTCAGCATCATCAGAGATCGCTGGTCTTGCAATTTTCTCATTGAAACTTCTTACACAAAAGCATAGTACGCTTGCCTATCCAGTACCTAATAAAGAATTACAAATTAAAATATTCTGAGCACGTCAGCATGACATAAATAACAATCAGTTCGATTACATACATGTAGAAAGGAAAGGACATTCGCCTAGAGTAAATAATAAATTTAGGTACGCACACACCAGACAGACAGATCACAATTCATAATAGCAAACAAAATTAAGAACGACGGCTCCGACTGTTCTGCAGTGTGTCTTTAACTAACAAATTCAAAGAAATGATCTCACACAGCCGAGTTTCCTATTGTATTCTTTTACGAGTATTACAACAACTCTCCAATATATTCAATGCAAGGCACACACATACACTATGATTAGGAGATTACGATCAGAATCTGAATCAAATTTGACATACTACGATCGATTCGACTATTACAGTACAATTCCTGTCTATGTATACTATGGAGTTACACTTTTTCTGTACGCATTACTTGACAGAGGATTACCAACACAATGAATTATAGAGCACAGCAAGATAATGTCAAAAAGTGCAAAATCAAGGGTTTTTATTGGGTTGGGGCTTATTGCCTGACATAAAAAGGATTTTTAAAACATACTGTCAATTTTTTATTTGACCTATATAAATCGTACGTACAAATATTGAATGTTTGCTAATATATATTTTTTATCCAAAAATGTATTTAATGCTTTTAACTTTTTTGTTCTGAAAACCCACATTTTTACATGCTCTAGTAACTATTGTACTGTTGGTTAAATTGTACTGTTAAAACAGTTTTGCCACAACAGGTCAGTATCAATTTTACAAAATTTTATTAATCAAAACTCTTGTTACTTGGACCAAAACCCCGGTTTTAGCAGAATACTTGAATAAAGAAAGAAAATTTCAAACTGTAACATTTTTTCAGCTAATTAAAACTATATTTTTCTCAACTCTATTAAAAAATCATTAATATTTTTTGTTCCCTGAGTACGTAACTGCGGTGTGTATTCACATTCAGTCAGATAAAGTTATCAGATTGCTGTATTAAGTATCTATAAGGCTAATGGCAAGGCGAAACAAGCCACGGAGTAGACTCAACAAAGCCAAGCAACAAGTCCGTCTCAAGGGAACGAGACTTTATTTCTTAAGTAGGTACTAGTTTCATTTTGCTATAGAGGTATATTACATTACTGTGGCTGATATTTGTTTGAGTTGAACTGAACGTGAGTTGACTGGATTATTTATTGATCCTTGATAATTGCCTTTTATAACGAGAGTACACGGTACTGTGAAGATAATCGGCAATCCTACTACAATGTGTATTAAATATCCACAAGGACTACATTATTATTATTTATATCTATCTCCTCCTCCTCCTCTTCTTGGCTACATCAAAATCAAACGAGTAAAATTATTCCGTGTCTTTTCTCTATCTCTCCTACTACTTAGACTGATAACATTATTGTCTGGGCCATATTTTAACATTATCTTTGCTAACACAAAATGCAGCGGACTCTATCTTTCCGTCTCTGTCTGACAACAGTTGTTGTTCCTTGGTCCACAATAAAAGTGTCGAGACCAAAATTAAAATTTATTCTCCTAATATGGCAAAGCGAGACAAATTCTCAACTTTCCATTCTCTCACACAGTCAACTCATGATTCTGTTACGTTCCTCACTTCAATTAGCATTCTCCTGAATTCCTTATCTCATCTCAACTTATAAAATGCACACACTACTCTGTAGCCCTAACCTACTGTTTGTGTGTGTAAAATCCCTTGGCTTTGCTCTGTCTATCTTTCTGCGTCCATTATTAACCCAGTCACACCAAATCCAAGTGACACACTCACACACACAGTTCACGCACACGTATTCCATTTCATTCGCAACTAATTAATTCTCATAGATCTTCTAGCACTAAATGGCCAAAGAAATAGAAAAACAAAATGTAATCGAATTCATGCTGGGTCCATGTAATTGTATGTTCTGGTAAAGTACCTACATAATATAGAGAGTACGTGCTCTTAGTAGGAGTAAAAGTGTCTGGTGTCTATTTATAGGCAAAAAGGGTAATGACAACGCTCTATTTCAGGCTAGAGCTATTTTTAAATTAAACACAGACACAGAATCACTTTATTTAAACGAATTTCGTGTAAATAATTTTATCTATAAGTAGTAGACGCCCGTTAGCTGCTAAATAAACCACTTTCATTTATTCCACTTGTCAAATTAAAACTAATTGATAATTATTCCCAAAAGGATTGCGTGAGAATGGGCTTTTTTGTGGCAAACGAGTTTCCAAATATAACCATGTCACATATTTCTGATTTGAGTGTCAGAGACTTGAGCATGCTTAAACCTAATACACACACAGGTGTGTGCACAACTCTACCTTTCAGTTATACATACCAAGTTCAATGTTAGGATGTGACACATTCAATACAGCTTCCGCTTTTCATTAATAAAATGTTCTATTAGAAATATCCTGTAGGTAAATTAAACTGACATGGAATACAGAGCCTAAAGCATAAATACTCAATCACACATTAAGTGTAGTAAATATGAACGATTCATTTATATGGAACAACAGGACACTTTTGTAGTTTATAACTTTTTGTGCAATCCCAACT
This sequence comes from Pogonognathellus longicornis, assembly GCA_034694085.1. Lineage (NCBI taxonomy): Eukaryota > Metazoa > Arthropoda > Collembola > Entomobryomorpha > Tomoceridae > Pogonognathellus > Pogonognathellus longicornis. Next base: position 12,340 of record JAQFYB010001045.1, read on the forward strand.
TGACTTTCAATATTTTAATTACTAAATTACTAATCGATATGAAAAGGAAAAGTCTCAGGTGTAAAATGATAAAAAGCTAATTTATAAAGTCAAAAGATAGAAATGATTTACTTTGACACATGCTAATAATGTTTTTTCATCCTTTGCATGTGCAAACGTCAGAAATGATAGCATGAGACACAGACTATAAAAAATACATGACTAAATATATAATTCAATGCAATCAGGAATTATTAATATATTTTAAATATAATAATCTCTGTTGTAAAACATTTGTTAATGTAGTGTAATACTTCTATAGGATAAATTGTGGTGTAGGACGACCTACCTGTCTCATCACACAAAGAAGGACTGCTATGTATATATGTACGTTTGTGGTGTAAAAAAATAGAGGCGAATGTGTGTGGAAATAACTACTAAGAGTTACAATTATGTAGAGTGGTTTATGCAATAGAAGAGTAAGACACATGGTTAATAGTTGAGAGAGTTGCTAATTGAATTTTTTACCTTGAGCCACATTGTTGAATGCATTCGAAACTTCCTTGAGGACCCTCAATATCTGCATTGGATGAAAGACTGAAGTCGAACGAGTGACCATCGTTGGCGTGGGACGACGGGATATGAATACGCTGCAATGAAAAAATAAAAGTCATGAATACAATGCTTGCTCATGAAATCCACACAAGATTTAAAAGGTCACATTTCACATAGGAAAAACCAAATGCATTAAGCAAAGCAAGGCGAAAAGCATTAATTAGCCAACATTAGGAATTAATATGCAGTACAATGCGGTACATTTTATAATTAATAATAAAAACGTCTAGTCAGTCACTTTTATGTAAACGCTTAATTGCCATTAAAGTTGAAATGCATTTACAAACACACTAAAATGTAACTTATACACATACAGTATGTGTGTTCCCATTTTAAGATGGTACAAATCAATATTACGCTTATTGTACTATTAATCAATTTGTGAGCGAGAATAAGCCGTATTACAACTTTTCTAAAGTAAAATTTTTATTCCAAGAAACGAGTGGAAAACTCAGGTACTACAATTACAATGCAGTGCTTATCATTGGCTGTAGCACAAACGGAGACAATGCACTCTGCATTTAAATTGATTATTCTCCAGATAAAAAACTGACCCAGATATTTTTTTTTCTTTTGAGAGCTAAGCGAAATCTTTTCACTTGATTTGATTTGCTCTCGAACTGTACAGTCTCGAACTAAAACAATGAATCTCCATCATAATTCATTGTTTCACATTCATCGATCAGCTTCACTTTTTCGTTTCTAATAGCAAGCATACAATTTGTATGCAAATTTCACATGCATTTTACTTTTACGCTTTACCATACACAAAGAGTTTCTAAAGCTTTATTAGAATTCTAGTACTTACGTTACAATGAGTAAAGTACCCTAGTCCTAGCCTCCTAGCTAAGTATAGTTTGAAAATAAATGTCTCCCTTAACTTTAAGATTGAAAAGGAACACTTTAGATATTATCCTAGTAGTATTTTACTAAACAATTGGTTTTCATTTTGATAGCATTCACATACAACAACGAAATGCACTTACTTACTGTGAGATTTCTTAAAAGCATCATCATATCACAGAACCAACAATTTTCTCAGGTCACAGGTACTGTGACAATAATAATAAGGTTATGAGTGTACAACTATCAGAAAATCCAAGAAAACAATTTGCTGTTTGTTCATTGAAGAGTATAATATATAGTCTTCCCAATAGAAAGAAAACTAAAAGGGCAAGATTTCGTCTGAAAAAAGCTTTCAGGCTAAATCCAATTGAGTGCATCAACAAGGGGCTAAACTAAAGTTGGAACGGAATCGGATTCTGAATGTAAGGCGATATCAATATAGCTGTACGACCTTTTCTAATGTTGTGGTAGTTATAACAGTAAGTTAAGAAAGGAATGAGGACGAAATATTTTTGAAGATTACTTTAGTGGAAGAAGACTTATATACATAATTCAAACACACTAAAGTACTTATGCATAATACACTTTTTGTGTAAATGTTACATCAAACCATGTAGTTTTTTATTGATAAATATTGGTGTTTTGACCGCTGCCATTTTTTGTTCACACAACAAACCCAGGAAAAAATATGTGTAACTACAAAAGTTTAAACAAATGCAAATAAAAAATGGTATTACACACCTATGATTTTAACTGCTAGGAAGGTTGTTTTGGTTTTCAGGATGTGTTTATGCTATAACTAGGCAAATTGTGTGAATTCTGACCAAAACACACGAACTACTTATAAGCAAAACTACCGATATGCAATTGCAGGACAATGAATCATCCATCTATCATATTTGTTGAAATAACTGTGAATAACGCGATTAGGGACCACACAGACACAGAGCCAGACAGCTCAAGATGCCAAAAATTATGACGACAAGGTTAATACATATGGACTAATACACAGTGGAATTATGCACAGAGAAGTATATTGTAGCAGAGACATTTTATCATGTCATTGTCAAATGACTGAGCCTGAAATAACTTTTTGACACGTGTGTCCTTCAATTTTGTGCAGATGACTACTCTGTTCATGTAAACAGGTGTGAAAGGCCGGTCATTTCTTCTCTGCATTTGTGGTAGACACCATCAAATCTAATTTATTATATAAAATCTCTAAATTTTTGACTTTCATGAGCTGCTGTGCTGTGTTGATTTAACTTTAGAAAAAAAGTGATTTTACATTTTTTTAACAATAATATCTGCTCAAAGCGTTTTAGCAGAAAATGTGTCTGACCACAGTGGGATCTCATAGGAAAATACAAGTATCAGTTAAACAAGGTGTAAAATTGCATTTAGAATCAGCTCAGAACTCAATGTACGAACATAATGTGAATTTGTCTGCTAGTCTAACAATGTTAATACAAAAATTAAGAAATATACAGTGTTGGAAAATCGATAGGAAAAACTATCAATGTTTTTTGGGCTAACTGCTAAAGTATACATACACATTGTAATGTTGTAGGTATACGAATCTCACATAGAAGACTCAAACCAAGGAGAATTCAGAGCATGTGGACCTCAATCTCATTTATGAATTCGTTCCAGGGTTTCCACTACCCCACACTAAATGTCTAAAAACTCGTGGAAAGCAAAAATAATTCTAAGTATGTAAGTTTTAAGTCACAAGGAGTTTTATTTCTTATGTGTTTTGCTATTCTGTACAAAGCCGCCTTGTCATCATCATCATCACGGTGAATGGCGATGGCACAGTTAGATTTTAAAGAAAGCTCACACTACACGACATAATGACATAAATCATTCGACGAATTAACAGCAAACACACACACACTACTGTAATAATCCACTCATCTGTGCATTTACAACACACTAATTCAATTTTTTTTAATTTTAAGTAGAATTCAATTTTATGCTACGTTTCTCTAGAAAAACCTATAAATAAAGGGTGACGAAATTAGCAGTGCATGTAGTATGGGATAATATTATATAATATTATTTCATATTGCTGAACGACCTGACCTTTGATACATTCTGACGCAGATTAGCAGCAAAGAATAAAAATCAAACCCCACTCATACCTGCAAATCTAAAAATACCATTTTACTACAATTTTTAATAGCATGATGCATGAATGGCTGTCGTCATCACAAGTATACTAAATCTGCAAAGGATAAAAACAATTCAGGATGTTTTATCATGATCCCCATTCTGCGAACTAAAAGGAGATGTTCCTTCTTTAGAACGCTTTTATGGTTTATCAGATTCTTTCAAATGAACTCATTCGAAAAGAAAATTCCTAGTATAATATAACATAGCCGCGACAAAGCATCAATAAACATCAAAGAACTCAAATTCTACATGAAATGAAAAAGTTGCTTTATTTAATGATGATGAAACCACACAGAAGAAATGAAGAGCACACATACACAGAGTCATTCCTGCGTAAAACAACAATTGTACATGAATACTGCAACTAACAAAAACTTGCATTTGCTTACAAACTCGTCTTCCTTAACTGAAACTAAATTGCACCCTCTTTCACACTTTTTTACATCTCCAAGCGACGCAATTCACCCGTACAGAAACAATTGCAATGATTGTGTGAATGAAAGTATCAGAACTTCAAAGGATCCTATAATTAAATATCATGAATGGACCACACTATACAGATACCTACCTATTACTTACAGTACTGCGTATGTAACTCTACACTGCAAAAACAACACATTATTCATATTATATTGCAAAGGATTATGTAATCCCCACACTCTGCACCTCAATACTCAATGACACATGCAAAATCCAACAATAGCTCAATCACACTTTAACAAGTGTACAATAATAAAGTTTAGGTACCATTGTGTTGTTCCCTACACACCAACAGTCACTAATATACAGTGGTTGGAAAAATGTGCGTTAACTTTTTCTTCCTCAGAGCCAATAACGGAAATAAATGTAATGCTGTAATCCCTTTCCAAGGTTCAACACACACAAATACTTTTGTAGTCACAATTAGTACAAAGTACTTTAGGTGAAATATGTATTGTTATTCATACTAGAGAGATTTATGTATAAAGCGTATGCAGTCGTACTTATAGGAATTGTGCGCATTATTGTGCCTTGTATGTAAGATACGTAGTGTCAATGGAATAACTAAGACATACAAAAAGTGCAAATAGTGCAGTGTGGTAGTAGTAGAATACAAGGAGCAGCATTAGCCCATCCCACAACAATTTGCTTACAAAAGCCACTTTTGTATTTGTTACATTAGAGTGTTATGGTAGCTACGTGCAAAATACACAGACGTATAAACAATTGTGTGGTAAAAATCGTGCTTAACTTAACCTAAGCTACTTTTACTACAGGTAGGTCACTAATACCATGTTTTATGTTCTATGCTGCTCTATGCACATACCTTGCAACGTATAGAGTACAAGAATAGCAAGTAGCATGCAAACAATCAGAATTGCAATTATCATTTGTTAAAGAGTTTAATTAAAGATATGTCTCTGATTTATTATGACAGTTGTAGACAAACGCATTGCATTTCCTTAAGAGATAATTATTAATAGAGACGGCTTTTACAGTAATAGACAAGGCAATTGCTTTTAAACAGGAAATAAAAATGTAAATGTCATTTTAGACTCTGTGCACGTTATATAATACTAACATTAAGGTAGGCTTTCTAATAAATGAGAATGATATGCCTATATATTTTTAGATGCACACAGACAATTAGGATTTTACGATATTTAACAATGGAATAAACCAAGTCTGACACTAGAAATTAATCGCAAGGGATTGTCTTTGTTAAGAGAATGACGATAATAATAATACTAAAATAATCATAATTAATTTAACTTACTCTACACGTATCATATCAATGATGAACTCTTTGCAGACCTGTTTCCATTCACAATACCCATATGCATACCTATACACTACAGAATTTTCATTTTTGCTACATTTAATGTAAAAGAAAGAAGAATAAATGTCTATTGTTTTAATTAATGATATTTGTTTACAACAAATTATATAGGCAATGCGAATGACATATATTTTAATACTAACAATTGTAAACTACCATAAAGTTTTGTTTTACACAATGAGAACTACAAATAAATCTATTATTACATGAAAACAGTAGCATTTCTTTTTTCAATTCAAAGTAAAACATCCACCGGCTAAAAATATTGAGCTGATTGAGAAACACTATTCTCACAATAACTAATTTAGCCCTTTTTACATAAAACTAATGCATTTTAATAGTATTATTTCAGGACGTAGGTAGTTGCAGCTAATATTAATACAAAGTTTTGATTGGTACAACCTAATTAATCTTGAGAATGAAACATAAATTTAATTTTTAAGATTAATTATGTTGCAGAAGCTCAACTAAAGTTGAGACATCAATTAAAGCGACTCTACATAAGAAGATTGACCTAAATAATATTGAATCATCTGATAATATTTTCCACCTTGGCTAATATAAAAAATCTCTGTATATACCACGCGTTAGGAAGAGTAGGAATGGCAGTAACAGTGCATTTACACATTAGTTACACACTGCCCTAATAAAAGAAAACGGGTCTTTTATTAACATTATATAACACAATGATGATGTTGATTATTATTACAACTAAGCTTGAAATATCTTCCTCATCATGTCATCCTCTTCGTCGTCATTAAATACAAGAAGAAACTATGAATGAATGAATGGGAAGGAAATTGCAGCACGAAGCAAAGACTTGCCTTCTTCGTGCGTCCATCTATATACAGAATATACACAACGTACTATGTATATAGGATGCAGCTAATTTGCATTAAATAAGTGACAATTATGATCGTCACACCATAAACAATATTAATACGAGTTTTTACGCTTAGTACTTTTTACTACTTGTTTAGCATAACCAAGTGGGTACCTTTAGTACCTTACCTACTGCAAAGTGTGCAAAGTCTTTTCCTACAGATATAAAAGAAAAAAACAGGTATCAAAGTTTTGTCTACATTGCACGCAACGGATATAGTTAGTAAAAACAAGGATGCTGGTTGTAATATAAATATAATTAGCAGTTAGACTTGACTGACTTAAGCAAAATAATTATAAACAAAGAGGATGGTGATGGTAGCCTTAGGCCGAGCCCAACCACGATGCAACAAACATTTTGCCACCTCAAACACCAACACACCGCTACATTCCTCACAAGTCACAACTAACAAGTCAAAACCACCAACAGAGTCATTTGACTTTGTAAATAAATAAATGCACAATTGCCAAATCCATTTTCAATGCATTTTGCTAGTCACTCCAAGTGTACTTAATTTTTAAAGCAATTTGTTTATCTTTTCGTCTTTATCCTAAGTAAGCATTCATTGTTCATTAGCATTATGATTGAGATTGTATTCTGTTTACATTCATGGATATTATATTTATGGTGGCAAATGCATTATACATTTTTATTATTGTGAAATAAAATGTAATCTCGCTAAAAATGGATACACTTTGAAATAAAGACGTAAAAGGATCAGGAGAAGATGTAAATTCCCAGTTCAATGCTACCATTAAACTCACGTCTGATATAAAAATGCTTTTATTTCAGCAAAGTTGGCTGAATTCCAGGAGGCGAACATGGATTTCAGAATAAAATCAACAGTTTTTAAGGAAAGACTGCATGGGAAAACACTTGATTTAATTATTTAGTACACTGTAAACAGCTCTGTCTCTCTGGGAATTGCATGCTACATAATAATTTACAAATCATCTCTGTTAGTGTGTGAGATAATAATGGTGGATTGTCCTCATTGTTGCACATGGATGCATCGCGTACATTACACACGTAATGAAATTCCCCAATTCTTTGGAATTACAACATACATACATAGCGTAAAAGAAAAAAAAACATGTATGAAAGCATACGTCACCAAATGAGAGCGTTTCCAAAGCCTTGACTTACTTAAAGCGAAATTCAACTAGGTAAATCAAAAATAGATTGCTCTCTTGATGTCTTAAGATTTATTTCGAGCTAGAAAGAAATCATTGCTGTAATAAACACATCATAAATCTAATTGCACTTTTTCTTTCACATGTATGAAGAGTGTCATTTATAAAATTTCTACTAATTCTAACACACTACTGACAAATTCTTAAAACACTCAAACTTCAATTTAACATGAGACCTACGGTAGAATTAATTTACCTAAGTTCTCTTTATATAAAAATTGGCACCGAAAATACAATATAAATTATTTCTAGTTGTTGAACTCATCTAGGACTAATACAAGATTACCGTAAATGATTACATGATCCCAGAGAAGAGAGATTTCGTTTCTGAGCAATTTGCATCTCCGTGAATATAAATGTATAGACAGAGTCATGGTTGAATGCATTGCACGAAACGAACGACTTTCATCAACCACCTGTGGCTTTTGACAAAAGTGTCTCGTCCTTCGTTCGTGCCATCACAGCACACCTCATTACAACAAAGCCAAGGAGTCAAGTCACTCCATATAAATATACTCTGTAAGATCATATCACAACACAAGAACACACTTATACTAATTCTAATTCTAAATCTGGCATTACTAGTACCCCTATATTATACACTACTACTAGTACTGAGTAAAAGTAGTACAAATTCCAGGCCAACATTATTGTGACAAGCTTTATCAGTAAAATAAATGATATACAAGAAACTAAAGCCTACAGCCTAGGTATATTATAAAGACTTTCATGTAATAAGAACGGTGTTTGAGAGCCTGGGAGAAGAAATAATGTCTATTCTTATAACAACGTGATGCAAATTTATTCACATTAAAGATTAAACTGCATCTGAAATTACATAGAACAGAGTACTCGCAGGTACTCAATACAAAGGAGTGAAAAGAAAGGAGAGATTCAGATTCAAGTAGATTGACTAATCTCTGTTTTGATTTCAGACGGCAAAAAAGTTCAGGTACATTATACTGTGTGTGCCACTATGTAATGTTATATAGGTAGTCTATAATACAGCATTTATTTTGCATTTAATATACAGTAGACATGCATAAAGTAAGTTTAAACAACTTAAGTTTATGTGCCTTCTCATAATAATAATAATAACATTACTGCCGTCCCTCACCTCTCAGTCAGACATAATAAATATCCTAACACCACCACCACGGCTGTGTGTATACTAATCACTTCCTAGAACTTTCCCAAAGGAGCACTGAACATTAAAATATAGACACAATTCCATTTTTTCTTTTCAAGGAAATTTTTGCATACAATTACACGCTCCACGCAGTTCTGCCGATTCAAAACCAATAACATTTAATCCCACTGGGTTTATACCTACTGAGAATTATATAAAGAATATTATAAGGTATGCCGCATTACGTTTCTAAGTCTATATCATTAAAATATTGTTTTCACTTAGATAATTCTTATACCTATGTAGTTGAAGTCATTACTACATCGGGATTCTCACACGCGGCCAAGTTACACTCAGTTGTACATAAATATAAATGGTGAGACTCTCGGCAAGTCTTTGACTGCATCAGAACAGCTTAACAAATACCTACACCGCATTTGTAAAGAAATGGGTGAGCCTCCTTTTACTTTTGATTCATTCATTAATAATACGTTTTTCAGTTCACACACACACGTGTGTCTGTGATTGTGTGTGATAATATCGACGTCTAGCCGTAAACCAATAAAATACTCATCATGTATTTGTAGCTCCATAGCTAGTCAAGTTTTTATACAGCTAGTAGCTACGCTAATAGTAGGCTACAATTAATTATCAACAAGAATTTAGTAGCTCTATGAAGCACTGTGTATCCTTTTCTGTAAGTTTGTACTGAAAACAACGGAAATGACCAGGAGGAGTGCAACAACAATAAAAGAACAAGAAAAAGGAATTCAATTGCACACATACTTATAAATAATCTATACACGTAGCGAAGTACTATTACAATTACTATGCTTTTGTTATGCGTTTACATGCACCAGTGACATTTAGTTTTTATTCTCCCACTACTGTTCCATTATTTCAGCACTTAATTAATTGATAATTACAATGTAACAATATACAATGCCAAAGATTTCAGACATTGACACACAGGGTTTACACACGTACCTACAGCAAACTAAATTCCCATCACTGCATGTGGACTGTGGAGTAAAGTAGAATATGTATATAGGGAATGCACAATGCATGTGTTGATACTTTTTCTTAGAGTAAATACAGGACTATAATATTTGAATCACGATTTTCCATGTTAAACGACAATTTCTGTCACTTGCCAAGTACACAGAAGTCAAAGAGACGTTAATAAAAATGAGCCGCAGCTAAAGTTAAAGGGCATTGATGAGAAAGAACAAGTCACGTAGGAGGGAACAACGTGATTCTCCAAATATTCTTGAACTTGTAATGACATTTTCTATATTTGTGCGCATACGTCTACATGTACATTGTATGTATGTATAGATATGAGTGCCAAAAACACAACACTTGACTTTCCTGATGCTACGATGTCCCTCCATCTCATACTCATAATATTATCATCTTATTCGAGAGACCTTTCTTGTTTAACAGCTGTCAAGCTAAACAACAAACGTCAATCAAATATTTCTACTCATCCTTGTGACTCTTTGACTGTGTATGTCGTGTGTACACATCGCACCAGTCAAAAACCCTACACTCTAAATACATGCACAATATAACTATACATGTAAATACATATTAGCTACAAGAATCCCACAGAGAAGCAAAGCAAAAAAATTGTGTAACGCAACCTTTTAACTTTAATACTAAACGACGAAAACTGATTTACATATTATTGCTCACGAGTCCAAGTTCATAGGAATAAAACAACAGCCAGTAACTTTCCAAGTTTATTTGTATTTGGAACGTTTTTAATTTTGCTATTAGCAATTCAACAATAACAGCGTTGTAAAACTAAAATGCAAATGGGCTTTTCCAGCTTAGCTTTATACACTTCTGTCATTTTGGCACATTTGTTAACATATTTATGACTCTTTATATCTGTGAGCGTATTTATTATAATCATAAGTATATAGGAGTTGATAATTTGTGTGAGTACGTGCTGCGGTTCTGTTTAGCAGGGTTTGGCCTGGGACTATATAATATTTATTTTGAGAAAATGAAAGTTATTTCTTGTAATCTGAGTAGTAAATTACTTAGAGGAGATAAAGATAAAACTTGTGCTGCAGCGGATTAACATTCTCAAGGCTTCCTATTTAATTTTTAGGTCATCAGGATCAGACTAATGTAAAGCATATGAACAAATCTAATTTAAAACGAATTGAAGTTTATATAATGTGAAACGAGAAGAGAATACTTTGCAAGTATATAATAATAGCATAAATAAAATAGTTTAGATAAATGTAGTTTAGTAAAAACATTCGCAGCAGCACTCTGCAAACTTGATTTACATTTAAAATGCTTGCAAAATCATAAATGGTTTGCTATTAGTTAGTAATGAACGTGTCTTTAGATTTCGATGCTCCAAATGAGCGAACAAAGAAAAATTGTATTTTTGCAAAAGTTGCGAGAGAACTATCACGTCACGAGAAGAAGACAATGACGATAATGATGATCGGTAGCTTAAAAATGTCAAATTACCATCCATACGACTTCTTGGCATCGTGTAATGTACCTTAAAAATGCTCACTGAAAGTCACGTTATTTTCGTGTGCCTTATCACACGGAAAAATGAAAGGCAACTGCAAATAAAACACGTGTGTGTACATAATAAATGCACTGTTGTCACTTTATATGCAACTGAAGCTCAACGTGACTGTCTTAAAATTTCATGTGCGATTTCTACCATTACATTCTTAACTTCACCTTCAGAATAAAAATTCTTGCTAGCTAGAATTCTCTCTTTAATTAAATTTATAAATTGTCTGCAATAAAATTTAAACTCTGCTTTGCATACCTACAGTAATTATACAGCAGAGTAGACTAACAAAACATTAGTAACTTATATTGTACGATTAGTTTAGACAAAAATTTTAACTGTTTTCAACGAGATGACCTTCAACTAAATTGAAATTTGCACTTGGCGAGTAAGAATAAACGAGTTACATAATAAAAGTCAAACACTCCCCTGGATAAAATGTGTGAAGAAATTTATTTTCACTCCCTTATTTCACACTTTGAATTTTTAGCTTAAAATTTTAAGCATTTCCTAAAGCCTAGTTTCCGTAACCCGCAGTGAGAGAGAGAAGGAAGCCTTGCCAAAAGTAATTGGATTGCACCCTGTAGTGTTATATGAGCCAGTGACACAATTACGTTATGTCATGCCAGAAAATGGAACATTAGTACACAACTGCTGTGAATTGTCACATCATAGGAATATTTCAACCATTACAAAATTTTGTCGGGATTAAAAGCAACCGCACTAATACAGCATAGAACCACAAAGGGTTTTAGTATTTAGCGTGTATCATCATCACTGAGCGGATTACTTACATTTAGCATTGGAATGATTAAGAATTCATTTGTAAGTCATTTTGTACATTTTCTGTCAAAAAGACATTACTATAAAATAGACTTGAGTTTTACCACTAGAAATATTTCTGAATAGGTACAAAAAGGTCCTAGATTTCCCTTTTTTCAGAGAATAATTCAAGTTTCTAAATCACATTCTTAGCAATTATGTTTGCTGAGTGGTCGAGGAGTCGAGTCAATGTGCTAAGTGTTAGGTTAGTTAGGTATGTACCTTTTAGAATTTCATTAATATTCCTCTTCCGTTTTAGGCGTATTATTGTTACTTTTGTTTATACAATTATACTTATACCCAGTACAACTCTCAGAATGTAAGTAATTCGACCGCAAAAATCCTTTCATTCATCACGCAATTCATTAACTATTTCTCCAATTCCATTAAATAGTAGAAATGTTAACGCAATAAGTCAAAAGCTGAATTAAATGCGTCGTGTTTTTATCTAGCACTGCCAATCTAGTCTAGTAGGTACTACTAGGTACCCCAATACTGACAAATGAAAAGTTTACACACAGTTTAAAGAAGAACATGACACTTCCTTTGTGTTTTCCGTCCTGAATTCACTACACAAATGTTTTCTACACACTTATATTTATTTCCTTTACAACCCAACGCATACACCTACTTAATATTCCCTTTACACACTCAAATATTAATATAAATGATTGTTGTAATTTCCTTGAGCTGTTCACAGACAGACTCATGATCAGTTCATTTGATGCTAACAACATCATAAACGATGCTGCTGATGATGATGAAAATTGATGACGAGTTTCTTTGCAAAAGAGTTCCACACGACAATAATCACACAATGCAATTGCAATGTTGGTTAGGATAAATTTAAGTGTTTTGTGTCCATACAAGTAAGTGAATTGAATTTTGTTACTTTACACTTTTCATCAAATCAAATCAAATCAACTCAACTTTTACAATTATCTTTTGAATATCAACCAAACCAAAGAAGTGTACTCCACATCAATGCAATAGCGATAGACACAAAACAAACATAGCTCAAGTATTTGAGTATACATTGTAAAATAAAATTGGAGGAGAGAGTGACTGTATGAATATACTCTGAAAGGATTGAGCTTGTCTTCCTTCAGACAGACATTTACTTAACTACTTGTCGTCTTCCACAACTACTGTTCAAACAATCCTCGTCCAAATCAACTTCACTCAACAATTTCAATTCATTCATGTCTAGCCTCATCTCATCTATACTTTTCTTCTAATGTGACTGAAAATATCTTCCCAATGTCCATCAAATTTCAACAGCTGGTCTACAACAATAGAAATCACCTCACGTAAAAGTTAACACTGCATGGAGTGCTGTAGCTGTAGGCAGACTGTAACTAAATGCCGATTCAATCAATTTAATTCAGAACTACCTCGTGAAACAATCATTTCTTTAGCAAAACGTGAATAAAATTAAAAGTGCACGTCAACATTTAAAATTCACCAATGAAAAATTACGTGATTATCAGTTATTATATATTACGCAATTATTATTAAAACTACTGTATATTTCATTTTAATGACCAAAAATGCATTCTTGATTAATAATAACACTTTACATTTAATAGCTCATGTATAATATTTATTTATGTGCCAATGAATGTCACGTCCTCCTACGCACTGATAAACACCATAATAATATTTTCGCATTTGACATTTCTACGTAAGCAAATGAATAAAATAAAATATTGCTGTATGAAGCTAGGTACCTGTGTGTAAATGATAGATCTCTGAAGTAATAAGTGAAAGTGATTTCATAGAATTTCAGTATACTCGAATTCATTTGACTTTACAACTCGTCGCATTACAATAATTGAAGCAGTACAAGTTGTGTTGCATTACTTTGTAATTATTCTCTTTAAAATTCGCATATCTCTTTTATATAGAGCATTATTTATTGCATACCGACTGCATGAAGCAGTAAAATTGTCTTTCTTATGCTGCGCTGCATATAGGTACATAAGAACAAAAATGCAAGCCATAATTATTAAGAGTGTAAAAACTGTAATGTTTTACTAATGTAATATTGTGTTCTACAAAGTACAAACATATCGCATAACATCAGAAAACAGTTGGACGTTGATTTGACAAAAGCACACAGAAGTCACCCTGTAACAATTTAACATTCCTTTACATCTCAAACAACAACTGCACAATTCAAACAATACACAAACACTCTGTAGAAGAATGCATGGCAAAAATTCAAAGGGGTTAATGTTATGTGACTACCAACCGTCTTTAGGTCTTTGTGACTTTATGCGAGCATTCGACAACATGCGGCTGATGAATCAAAGAAATTATCAAGAAAGATAACGTTCCTATGTCATACAAAAGCTATTTGAACTATTTGAAATAAAATTAAAGTACTTTAGCTAATAATTTAATTATATCCTGTAAGTGCACACATACCAGTGATTTTATCGAGTTTATCCAATAGTAAATATTTTGTTATTATTTAACAATACACTTATTTCACCTACTATGGACAAAACATTTGTTTTGTACTAATGCATTGTAAATTTGCTTTAGTTTTCCTTAACAGGAGGATGATAAGCCATTAATTTAGCCGTACGTTATTGAATACAAAATATAACAATGTTTTTATAACTTCTGCTTAGAGAGTCTTGAAGAGACGAGTGTTTTTATATTAGAATTGCAAATAATACACCAGCACCAGCTTTCTACTTTTTACAAATAACTAATTCTTCACACTTACATAAAAATGCATTGTATTTGTACTACTGTGAAGCACTACATCACTATGTACCACAAACACACAATACAACCTTATAAAGACATTACATAGTATAGGTAGGTAAGTATAATACAAAATACGTCAAGTAACCCCCCGTTATTAATACATAAATGTTTCTGTTTTAATGCATTTTTAGCAGGCATGAAATTTGTAGAAGTGTTGTGTATGTGTGCAATATTTAATAATCAGTTCAATTCATTTTTACCTGTACTCTCAAAGAAAAATAAAACTTACAAAGCATATAGCAACTAGTGGAATTTTACGAACTATTTATTATACAGCCATAATACTCAACTTATAAGGCAGTGTATAACCTGCAGAGTACATAAAAGTAAAGTACGTTGCTCTAATGCTCATTTAATATTAATGACTGTACTTACAGAGTTAAAAATTAGTGTCTTTCTATAAAAGTGTGCATTTATAGATTAGTATGTTATGTAGCAGAGTTCATAGAAAGATGTCTGATTCTGATACAATACACGTGTAACTCGATAAGGAAAACATACTGGAATGCACACTGTAAGTTGTAAGTAGTGCAAAATGACAGAAGGTAAGTGAATCTAATACTTGCAGTGTAGTTCTTACCACCATTACATTTTTATTGGTATTAAACTTCTTTTGCACAGGTGCTGAATATAGAGAGTGTACATAGGGAGATAAAGCTACACATTTCACATTGCATT
The DNA here is from genome assembly GCA_034694085.1 of Pogonognathellus longicornis. NCBI lineage: Eukaryota > Metazoa > Arthropoda > Collembola > Entomobryomorpha > Tomoceridae > Pogonognathellus > Pogonognathellus longicornis. The sequence continues at coordinate 27,814 of JAQFYB010001045.1, forward strand.
CCTACTCTATAATAGAGATATTTTATTATTAGTACATATTTTGTATACGCATTCAGATTCTCATCGCTATACTTCACAACCTCAATGAGAAAGGTACTGCTACTAATAAACCTCAACACTCAAGACTCAACCCATTCAATATACCTGCCTGCAACTAAACAACAATATTATTACACAGTTCCCCTATTACATACAATGCAATTAACATTAATGTATTTTATATATAGAAGGTACCTATAGCTAATTGCAAGTCCCTTTAACAGAACATATCTACACAAACTGTGCTGCTACATCATAAATAAATGTAAAAGTGTATATAGAGTAATTCTATACAATTCTTAATCAATGAGCAGAGTCAATAGAACTAATTCAAATAAATACTAAACGCATTTAATTGTAATTCTAATTAACGATGCTATTACAATTTCCATTATCAGTTGCAAAGACAATCTTCTTTTGTAATACAATACCATCCTTGCGTATGTACAAACACGCCATTTCATTGTTACAAAATATTCACTAGAACCTATGCACGTGATTGATGTGTGATTTTGATATATTTTATTTTAAATTAATATTTTCCTTCACACACCCTGCGACTGCACTTTGTACTTGTCTACGCATAGTGGCCTACTACATGCACTCACAAATCTGTTTCGTGTAGGTGACTGTAATTGTAGTAAGCTAAACGAGGATTACGATCAGTTAAATTAAATAGCAACGTGAGTGATGAGAAAAGAAAGGCAAAGCTTTTAGCTTGATTTATGACAATTTACTTGGTCATCTTGTAACTTCGTGTAATTAATAACGCCATATGCATATGCACAACCACCACTTGAATAATGATGCAAACATACCATCGTTAATATTTTAATACATAGGATTTATGACGGTGATGAGCTAGTAATAATTTGAGATGTTAAGTATACGTAATTCAGTTCAAGTTTGTAATAAAACTCCCATAATGATAAAAATAATATTGTAGATCATTCATTTTAGTAACTCCTGAATAATTTTGCGATAATTAAACACAGTAGTGTTGCTCAGTACATGAAAGTCATAACTCATAGCTAGAGGTGTCTAATTTATATTTACACAGGTCCTTATAATTAATTATGTTATAGAGAAAAACATGATTGATAAAACTTCTTTGAAGTAGAGGGCGGTCGCAGAGCAATAAAAGTCGATGCCCTTGTCCAGTTTTTACACACGAATATGTAACATGGTCAAGCTCTATTTATTTTAAAAAACAATCCGCGATTAAATATTAACCTACTAAAACGAATGACAACAGGTTGTTGATAAAGGAATTAGTGCCTTAGTGCTACTAAGTAAAGTCTGCACTAAAGCCCTATATAGTTCTCTCTCTATATAAATACACATGTACTTGTACTTGTTGTAGTACCTATGTACATTACAAGAAGCATAAAAAAGCAAGTAAACTTTTTATGCTTTAACTGGTTCTATATATACGATAATCAAAGAAACCTAAATAAATATTTACATGTAAATTCATGCAAGTAAAAACAAAATTCCATCGCCCTAATAAACTCTTGTTATGCCGACACAGAATTCGATTTCTATATGCAGATAAGAAACAGGAGAATCTATGAACAGTCCAAATTTCTTTGCGGATTCAAAACACAGTTATTTTCCCATGCAAATAAATACAAAACTTGTTGACTGCCTATGTGTGTTTGTTGTTGATTATTGATTCAAACTGAGAATAGTAAACGCTTTCGTGGTTTCAAACATTATTATTGTCATATGTATATTGTATATACGTGTGCAAACAAACATACATAATCGTTGCAATCGTGAACTCGCTCACAAAGAAGGACTAATAACAAAGTGAGTAGTCGTTGAAAATGAAAAGTGAAAGAAGATTCAAGCCACCCACGCATTAGAAATCTTGAATTCCATTCTATTCCTACGAGTGTGTGCTATATTTCCCAATAGCTTTATAACTCTGAAAGATTTATAATATTGCATACATTATAATAGCCGCCTTTCGTAATCTTTTCATCTTTTCTTTTCACAGCAACTTAAATACTAACGCAATGAAATGCAAGGATGGTCTTTGTTGTCAAAGTCCATACACATAAATAATCTTCTTCAGACTTGGCACCACTACGCTTTAGAAATGCATCATACTGTATAAAAATCATTACTGATGATTTTAACACAAAAGCATCCGCAATGTTCTATATAATCTATTCTCCACTTCTACTACACTATGAAATCATAACAATCAATCACAAAACTTTTCAATGCATCAAAAGCATCCACTTCTTATACATACCTACATACTAGGTATGTGTATTATAATGCTACAACACATCTAACAATCAGCAAACATTTTTGTATGCATATGCATATAAATATAAACAATAATAATAACACATAGGTATGTAGAACCAGTCAGAAGAGCTATAGAGAAATGGGTTGACGTTCAGCTCAAAGCTATTTTTGCAGTTTGCACCATTAACGCTAGTACAGTTAGTTAGAGAGGAATTCTCATCGCAACATTAATGTACTATTCTTCTCCGTATGCATTTATTATTACTGCAATGCCAGTAGCTCTGAGCTACTATACCATATACCTAAGTATGTATTCTATGTATGTAAGCACAAATTACAAAATGCAATATATTTCTGCTGCAGGTAATGATCCATGATGATAAAAGTGATAAGTACCTACCTACACACCAACCCTCAAGTACTAAGTGCATCGCTAACGATTTACCATTATTATTTCTACTTCTCCGAATACATTTGCATATCGCTATTTTGCTATACATTATTGCACATCACACGTGCATGTATGAAGGCATGGTAGAACACATTCCTTTTGAATAATAAAGACACGATGATCGCATGGCTCTTGGCATAACATGACACATATAGAAATACAAACAAAAGAAAAAGATTTTTGAATATTATTAGCACAGTGGTGTGGTGTGTAGCAGTAACCTAATTAGAAATCTGCATGTGCATTGCTGGAAATATACCAAAAGCAAATCAAGCCAATAAATCCACTCCAACTCACATGAACACACCACCACATCAGAAAGAGATAACATCATGATATGAACAAAATAAAAATCACAAACGCGTGTGTTGTGTTGTACATATTTGTCACTGTGGCTCACAGTCCATGTATTCTTTTGCAGTGTAGTCACTCCTATACATACATGATGACTCTGATAGAGTATTTTATTGAGGGCAAGAACAAGATCAAGCTCTGCAAAACAATAATGCACCAATGTTTCATTAGCAATGCCGTGCATTGCATGATATTCATGAATTAATGCAAATAATATTTTCTCTACCTATTTGCAAATATAAGTCCATAAATAAACATAAATGTACACGAAACATTTATATTAAGAGAAACCTGAAACCTAGTGGATGTATTTTTGGAATATCCTAGCAGAAACTCCATGTATATGGAAAAATACTTGTGTAAAACAAAAACATAAAGGAAAAAGTCAAAACTTGCAGAGAAACAAAGACTTTTATCATTGGCAACAATAATTCAGTTTTATATTGACCTTTACAACTACAGTGGAAACATTGTATTGATGAATTGACACAAAATCAATGCATTTGCGTATTCTACCAGCCGTACCTTTTCACCTGACACTACCAACTTGGCCACATAATTCATTAATACATAATTTGTACATCTATATGCTGAAAAGTATACAACACTTACTAAGGCATTTGAGATTCATTATGAGAAGGAAAATATTTTGACGAATGTGTAACCGAGTTCTCAATTAGAGTTGGCTGGTTATTACATTAGTACTAGGGCTAGTGGAACAGAGACAACCACAAAGAGATAAATTATTAGAGAATTGAATGTATCAAGGTGGCAGCGATGATGACGAGACTCAACACAACCATCAAAACAAATCTCTGCTATTAAAGTGCTACACGATACAATCTGTGCAGTGTACTCTTATACTTCATTTTATACATACGACAAATACTGAATGAATCGAAGGGCAACAACTCTCACTTAACTCTCAAAGTCATTCATTGCATTTCAAGTTTTCTATTATGTTTCACACTATTTTCCTCCTCTGCTGTATTATTATTACTACACACTACACCATCATAATAATTCCAAGTCAATGAAACATCATTATTATTAGCAGTAGAGTATGAGACTATACAGACGATTTGTAATGCAATGGAAAAACAACTATAAGTACACACACACAAACACACACTATTTCCACACATGTGCTTTTAATTTAATACTTACAAGAATTACAACCTCCGCCTGCTTGTTTTGTTCTATTACATTATTACAAGACACAAAATGCAACAACAAAGTCAATAAGCCACAAAGCAGACGACGACAGTAATAGAAATTAAAAACAAATCAACCTATACACAAGACAGACATGACATAACATAAGAATATGATACATTGCACTAGGTATATATAATTACAAATAGTATAATCTTCACAAAGAAAACCTCTCACGAGACACTCCCACAAATAATATGATCTTTATCTCTAGCATCAAACAGTTGTCCTGATCTATATAACTTCATTCTAAAGATCAAATATTGATAATTCCATCGCAAAACACGGTGTAGAAATAATTAAAGCTATCTAGTGCAATTGTTTAACAAGTTAATGAAATAATCGAAGGACCAATAAAAATGTAATACGATATAACACATGTCACATTTTTATGAGATCAATTTATTACACTACAGTATTACAAGGTAAATAAATATCCTGCTCTGCTACGCATATACTTTATACAGTCAATAGTACTTGCATTATACCTAAATGCATTTAGAAAATAAAATCAAGTTGTTGAATATTTATACACAGATGGGTCAATGGGTCAAATACGTGATTAGGTACTTACACTTTATTTTTAACCTTTAACTTTAAACAAAACAAACTAAATCACTTATACTTGTTGCAAACGTGACAGATTACAAGAATGAAAAATTTTAATTTCCTTACTACAAGAAACTACGGCGAAGACACAAAATATGAAAAATATTTGCAATCGCAATCATATAGTGTGTACAGAGATTTGTTAAAGGTGAAACTCTTCTAGTAGTAACCCATTAATACTAGTTGTGCACATTATTAACTAATTTAGTTTAATTAAGCTTTCTAATGAATATTATACATTTTCTAGCCGTCTGCAGTGCAGTGTAAACTTTTTCAATCTTAGTATACACGCAGCACAGCACAGCAGCATAATTTGAGTTGTTGTACGTGAAATGAAACTAGCAATCAATATCTGTGCACATGAAGTGTACATGTATGTGCATGCTATATGGGTAGACTCGACTTCTGAGTGAGACCCTAGATGAATTTTAAAATCATTTAAATTACCTTGAGTGACTGCCAAAGTCGAAAAGGTAATAATCGAGTTGCTCCTTCATAGGGCAGAGCATCAATTTACAGCTATTATGAATGTGCTATGCATATGGCATTGACAACACTACACAACGACTTTGACAAAACGGCAAATACTACTACAAACTACAACTATACTTGCAAAATAAATCTTATACTGGTGGTACGATGATGATCACGATGACTGTAAGTAGTTACTTACAATTAGTTCGTTTCTTAAGTACAATTACTTACTCTAGTGTGCTACTCCTTCTTTAGTTGTCAGTACAGTACAACATTACTTGTATAGTACTACTAGTAAAAATATTTGAAATTTTGCCCAAGCCAAAAACGAAATGAGTGTTTTTGGATGACTGAGTGAAACAAAGTGTACAAATGGAGAGAGATAGGAATAAGAGAAGAGTGTGCAACGTATAATTATTATTGCAATTGCATTCTCAACCTTTCTTTGTGGACTTTTTTGTTTGTGGATGATTAAGACGATTATAATGCGTTAATTATCTTATAGGTATACATAAGTAAGTACAAGCATTAGACATTAATAATAATATGACGAATACTACTGTTTTCTATAGCAGGAAAATTAAGAATTCCGACTGCATTCAAGACTCGGACAAGAAATGTCTCCATTTATTTCGCAGTGGTTCAATCTCCTGTCGTAAAAATGCAGGTTGGAAAAGTAAATGTTGAAAACGTGAGCTAAGAGTTACAGTAGTGAGACATCTGAGACAAGGGGAAGTTTCCGTAAGCAAAGTCATTAAGAATTATGCTGCTGCAGAGTTTGTTGCTTCTGCTGATCCTATTTCATTGTAAATTACCTTATATTATTTTTAACATGTGTCATGTCTGTTATAATAACAGATATGATAGCACCATTCAAACCAAAGTACAAAATGCAACCACAAAGCATTAAGTTAAGGTCTCTGTGCATAAGATGATTATAATCTTCACATCATAATATATAACAATTTATCTATAGGAAGGTGTTCTTGCATACGTATTGTAATATTTATAAAAGTATGCTTATCACACAACAACACTTATACACAGATAAATGTAATATGCAGCCCACATTTAAGTTTCTTCCTCGTAAGGTTTTCTTCCTTACTTTAACATTTCATGTAGTAATATCCCCCGCATGCATTCAGAATTCAGAACACACGTTGTTTGTATCGAAATTAGCGAAACTGCAGAATGACTCCTGCACTTTGGTCGTAGTATGTTCTTTTAGGTGAATGTGAATGCATCGTGGTGGTATGGTGGTTGATAAAATTGTGTAGACCTATATGGACAGTGCAGGGGTAGTTTACCTTCCTGCTCAGCCATAATCATAAATAATAACATTGTACTTTAAAAAGCACTTGTGTTGTAAAGTGTCATATATATTAAATCGCTTTAAGTAAGCACAAACGAGCAATAAGCAACCTCCAATGTTCTACAGTAAATGCAAGTCGGACTTTCTGTATTTTTTTCTTCATCCTTTATGTACAAAACTACTCATTCATATCGAGAAATTCAATCTTCTGATAAAATCTCACTGTTTACTTGTATCATGTAAGGAATAAATGACTTTCGAGTCTTTCCCCTCTTGGTGCATATGACGAGACCGTGACATGACATGTCATGAAGAAGAAAAGTGCATTTAATATTTTTAATGATGATTCTTTCTGTTGCTGCTGATGATGATAATAATATATTATGACGTTTCATTTCCCTTGTTTATACATTCGTTTCAGTTCTCTATTAAAATGCCACAGTCTTATTGCACCTCGTTTCCTTACTAACTTAGTCTACCCATAAGAAAAAGAAAAATATTATTTAAATCGTGAAGAAACACCATTACATTTGGCATTTGCAAAAATCCATTGTTACAGGTTTATGTATGATTATCTTGTAAAAGAATGACGTGTGATGTTTGTTTTGCTGTAGAAATATTTAAAAACGCCCTAAAGCTAATTTTCTTACAAAGTTCACCTATGAACCCTAGCTGATCATTTCTGTCTCATAATTACAGCAATTTCAAGCACTAAATCACAATGCAAGTGCAAGCAACCCTAAAGAGCTCAATAGAGAAATAGCCGGTAGTTTAGCCTTTACTATTATAATTTGTGCTCGATTAACTAACAGCCAAATAAATTGCTTTGCTTATAGCTCACCCATTGTAAAGTAAAGGCATATAATATTATTATTGTGTGTCTACAAGAGCTGGAAATAAGGAAAATTTGATTTCTTTTGTTTTTTCAATCCAAAAAATTATTTGCACACAAAACAAACAGAATTGTGCGATAAACGTGTACAAATAATTAAGGGGTTTTCAAAGGAAATGCGTGAAAAGGAAACAATTGGAATGAAAGAAACGAGAGCAAAAGTATTCACTGTGTTTTATACTCTTCAAGTTAAAATGCTAATATTCAAAATACAATGGCCACTTTTTTAATTTAATACCAGCACTGCAGCGTCATAACCTTTAGCAAATTTACTTGTTTAAGAAACTAGCGAAGAATTGAAGAAATTCCAAATCTTTGTACATGCAACACATTTTAAGATGTCAAAGTCAGGCCAGATATCCTGCCCAGTTATTCCCGAAGCATTTTTGCTTATTTATATTGTTATGGCCCCATCAATTTCACATTTTATGACTTAACGACATTCTCTCTGCATCCATACCACACATCCCCATTCTCCATTTCTTTATACGACTTCTTTATAGCCTTTTAAACTCTCTTTTCATTACGTCATATGCACTCATCGCAATACATCACACATTTTATAACCTATGAGATGACGATTCATAAATTGTGTATTTGTATGTGTGTTTGATTAAACCATAAGTCACGAATACAATGTAACAATAAACTATACGTATTTATTTGTCATATGCATAACTCAATGTTTCTAATAGAGCCTTTTGCAGGGGTTTCACACATATAAACAGCATGGAACAGTACAGTAGAAGCCAAACAAGATATTTTCTAGTGTCAATAATGGATTTCCAATTCCAATTGTGCATGCACACGTGTGCAACTCTTATAAGTTGTAAGGAATCATATGATTTTCTTTTCTAACTATACAAATCTATACAAATACTGTCCTAGATTTAGGAAACCGTAGGAAACTCAAGCAAGAACAAAATAAACTGCTTTAATTTCTTCTCGTTCAATTTCCAATGATAAATCACGTCCACTTTACTTAAAGCACGTAAAACACATTGTAAAGAATCATTTAGAATTTCCCTGATACTCTATACAACTATACATTACAATAATTGTAGAATATGGTACTGTATATGAATTAAAATCCCATTATTTTATCAAAACATTGCAAAGGAGACACACATAGAAGGAAAGACTCGTGTGGAGTCTGTGGAGAAAAGAATTGCATAGAAATTCAAAACAAATCCAATCACATCGTCAAATGATTAAGTACAGCAATACACACAAATTCTACAAGAAGAGACACACCTTTTTTATCTTTTGGCTGCTTTGTTACTTGCTGCTACTGGGCTACATACCTTTAGTATTTCGTTATGATTTCTTAGAGCAGACACTGCAGACAATAAGTTGTCAAGTTGCCCAGAATTTGCTCTTTGCACAATATACACTTCAAAAGCTTATAGTAGCTGTGCACCACATAAGTACATGAACATTAACAGTAAATTGTGTGTGTACATGCACTACCTTTTACACGAGGTGAGATAATATCACACAATAACACAAATCAACGAAACAAGGGAAAATAATTATTCATCCATTTCATTTTATGCCTTTTAATCTTTCTTAAGGTAAACTGGAATGACATGCACACATAGAAAATGTATAGACAATCGATTAATGAAACTGCAAACCAATAGAAATTGCTTTTTAACAGCATTTACAAACACTGAGTAAAAGTAATGTGCAAATTATGTTATTAAAGTGTGCAGAGCAAGTAGAGCAGTTGTATTGACAGATACACGATTGGCCGATGAATATTTTATTATTCAAATTCACGCGTTGAAAACTAAATTACAATAATCTCATGTAATGAATTTAATGCATTTCTTATAATTAAGTTTCCCTTATAGGTATAAGTAAGAAATCAATGCACATTACATGTAAATCAACTGTAAATATTAATTACAGTTAATTACCTCTTATTAGGTAAGCTCAGCAAAAATAAAAAATATTACAACAGTCCAAATTCCAGTAGAAAACATCACCGTTCAAATTAATGTGTAATCAAACCACAACTTGAAACAGTAACTAACTAACTTTATAATATTTTATATTGTGTTAAAATTTAAAATACCATCAACCATTCAAAACGACGTATCGGAGCGCGCGAACACTTAAACTGTGATTTTAGTTTCAATTCACTAAAATATTAATAATTAGAAATTATATTTTTCTGTCTCTCTCTTTATGAGAACTGTATATAATGTACGTGAGTTAGTATTGTGTCTAAAGTGTGTGGTGAGATAACAATGTTCATTTTTGAAGGCCAAAAGGACAGCTCTTTTCGTGTAGTATATAATATTTCACTTGCAATTCGGCATATCATATTTATCATCGTAACTAATAGTACATAATGTTAATTCTTTTTAGCATTCATAAGTTTACTCGCTCTATGTGTGTGCATACATAATCAATCATATTATTCACAAGTTGTAGCGTATAAATAACACTTATAATGATGAATGAAATCATAATCTTCTAAGAAGAACAAGATATTTATTCTACACGTATAATCCTCATACTTAACTAATAACTAATA
>JAQFYB010001046.1:0-37958 GCA_034694085.1 Pogonognathellus longicornis
CTCTTTCCGATGGTGGTCATAACTCTATTGTGCAATTTTGAACATGAAGGTCGAAGTTGATAAATCGCTACACATATAATATTCTATTACATTAAATTTTAATTGATTTGAACCCATAATTTTTAGCCAGTGTTCTAGACAGCTATGTATTGCTAATTTTATTTTATTTGAAGACATTCTAAACATAATTACGATTTTGTGTGGCTGAATTGCATGTAATTTTGATGACGCCTTTCAAATACTGGTACATAATATATGTAAGTACATATACCAGATAGCCATTTCATTATTTAACCCGTTTTCGATTAGAATTGAACGAGAATGACTCAATTTTTCGATATAATATCATTACATACAAATCAAGTTGCAGTTTTTGTTTATGGTCATCATATTGTGATATGTATTGTATTTGTATTGTATACTTCTCTATTCCAATTTCACAATGCATGAAATAACTGCGGCGAATCTCCATTGAATTTATTTGAGAAATGGATTTTGAGAGTTTTAAAATTTATATGTTTGAACCATGAACGTTTCTTTCACCTAAGAACCTAAAAACTGAATTTCTTACTTGTTGAGATTACTTAATAATATTATTAGTTGCAAACAACGAAACAAGCTTGGTAGATTTGTTGTGATGAGCTTGAGACTTTTGATGTACTAACTTGATGATTAGTGGTTGAAAAGCATAAATACTTTTCTTTTGAAACCACACATCGATTGCATGATGTAGTACTACAATCTTTTTGTTCCACATTTTTATTTTGAGAGTTTTGATTTAGGAGCTTAGCTTGCAAAGCAAAAGATAAAATACTTCGTGTTGTATAGAGGTAGTTCTTTACATCGAATTTTGCAATATATAACCTAAACATGATGTAATCAGTGTCAGAGTCAGATGTGAACGTAAGGGATGTATTATGTGTATACAATATAATATAATACTAGAGAGATTCTGACAATCATGAAAATATGTTGCACATAATATCTGTAGAGCTATCTGAACTGTACATTGCTGTTAGTAAAATATTTTAAAGGTAGATTTTTGAATGATGATGGAAGCGGCTTGACGTAAGTTGGTGTGATGATGATGATGAACTTAGGCTAGCAGAAAGAGTTAATTACGCTTGAGTGAGTTGAGTTGTTAAAAGAGGAAGTCACTCTTGTTAACTTCTTTGTATATCCGTGAAGCTCAATTTTATCGATTTATACATATTATGTGAAATGGTATATAAAAAGAGTATACCTATGTAGCAACATGCTCTGTATATTTTACTTTGTTTTGCCTTGTAGCATAAAACAATGTTTTGAGTGAGTCTGGTAGCAATAGTCAATCGACTCGTTCGTAACTTTCTGAAACAATGGTCTGAGTAAAACAACCGAGATTAAAAGTGTGTGTATTTGTATTGTATTGTATAGAGTGTAGAATGTAGAGTGTAGACGTATTGAATCAAAGCTGCTTTACAAATAATGATTGATTAGTAAGACTACACAGAATCTGAAAATAGAACCGAGACAACATAGTACCCAAAGGGGTAGTCGACCTTTCCCATTTAAAACCCGCAATACTAAAATGTAGAAATAGGTTGTGTATAAAGTTTACGAGTATTTTCTAATTAAAGGGAAGTAGTGAGAACTATTAATTAAGGATGAGATTTACATGATTACATGTGTGTATTGAAAGATAATATTAAATTACCAAGTCTTGTTGAGTCTATCGAGCTACATAGAATAGCAATTATTAATAAATCTATCTAAGAATTAATCTGTTCAGTAACAGCCTTAAAAGTAGACTGTTCTACTTGAGAATTTTATCAATGCATTACGGGATACATAAGTAATACATTGTAGACAGTACAAAATAAAATAAGGATCATTATCAAGAATTTCTAAAGTTATTTTGAATCTATACTCGTAATTACTCTTATACCTACTCATACTTGGAACTTACTAATGCCGAAATAGGCTAGCTTGCTAGAATTGATTGTTAATTATAGCGGAAGGGAATTAAATTAATAATAATGAAGAACCAGTAATTCTTAAGAATCCTTAAGCAAAATGTTTAGTGTGTATTGCAGCATTAGGATTTTCTGTTCTCACACCTTTTTTGTTTCGTGAACACTTGTATAACTGCTTTTGACAAATCATTCATGTAGAGCTGGTGAAACTGCTAGAGATTATAGTTGTCACTGTCAGATATCTCTGAATATGAACATGAACCCTTATATGTATTTTCAAATAAATCGGGTACTGAATCTTTTGAAAAAATAAAAATCTGATTGCAATGTCATGATTTTGGATAAAAACGCAACTAAAGACTAATGTAACGGAGTTTTCTCCTGATTAACTTTGACGATAGAAATCCCAGTAACCCTGTCAACTTATTGCGTTCGGGAAATATTCTAAGGATTATTTTAAATAAACTGAGAAAGAGAAATAGTAGTATGAACTCTGCGTAGTTCTAAATGTAAAGAGGATTACGCGATGTGAAGAATGTTCGGATTCATATAAAATCTAATTAACATTCTCATTCAAAATTTTCAGTGTATGATATTTTTACTTAAAATAGTTTAATTAAGTCTGTTGCAAGAGTTGTATTTCGTAAGAAGGTATGGGATTAAAAATAAGTTGCCCGACTGCTCCAACGGGGAATTATAATTGTTTCCGAAATGAGCCAGATCTAAAGGAAGACTCTGATGAAGCTTGCAGTAATAACAATAATAGTAATCCTGCAAATGAAACGTCTAAGTCTCCTTGGGGTGCAAAGTTTCTATTTCAGTTTCCTCAGGTGGGTTTAATTAACTCCTAAATTAATTTTCGGAACGGTCTCTGCAGATCTAATTATTTTTCTGCTTATGTATTTGAAAGCTTGTATTGAAGTTTGGAGATTTGAAACAATGAGATGAGATAAGGCAAATGGTTGCTTGTAAAGTTTAGATCCGAGGTCAAATCTGGCGTTACTTGGATGATGCAACGGTACTCTCTGTGAGACAAACTTGTCGAATTTTCCGAGAGGATGTTGAGAATTTCTGCACCTTCCCCAATGTGTATTTAGACGATCGAGTGTCTGAAAGCGTACAATTCCTACGAAAGATTGGGAAAGCAAATTCCTTGCGAATCGTTCACAATACAAACTGTTTTCTTAGCGATTTGCTCAACGATCCTGAAAACATTCGACATGTCGCAATATACGGAATGATATCTCAAATGAATTTTTACGACCTTCTTTTAAAATGCCGGAATTTAAAACATTTCGAAATGAATCTGTCTAGTAATTATAATTTCGTGAGCACCCGGCAAATGAATATAACCGTTCCATTCCTGAAATCCCTGGAACTATATGCCGACAAAGAATTCGAACCTAGGGCACGCGGACGGGATTCTTTATTGAAAACGTTATTTCTCTCCCAAGCGTCCGTTGCTTCGATCTTGAGTGGAATCTGTACTCCGGTTTTGGAAAAATTCGTGTGTCGAGTTTCATTCTTTGATGTTGAAAGGGAGGAGTTGGCCGTGGAGTATGGCGAATTAATTATTGACTGGATTCAAAGAAACTTGCTGTCGCTTAGAGATTTTCGGTTCACGCTTTCGTGGAAACCGGAAGGGTCCTTTGTTGAATCACTCGTCGCCATTCGCGGAACAGATCAACTGATGACACTCACGGCTGAACAAATCGAAATTGTAGATGAACGATTCGGAGATAGCATTGACCCCAAAGATTTCAATGGAGTTGGATGTCAATTCGAACGATTGAAATTAATTTGGGATTTTTTGACTCCGATGCAAGCAAATTATTGGAAAACTCTGATAGCACGGCAGACGAAGCTAATGTATTTAACTTGCGGGTTCGTTCAACCGGTCAAATGGCAGGCATTTTCTATTCCATTGTTTCGTTGTTCACACTCTCTTGTCTATGTCTGTTTGCACAACTTGGCTGTGTACTCCAGAAATGAATTTTCTCCTCTGGATTTATCCATTTTCTCTTCATGTAAGAGTCTCAGAGCACTTCATTTGTCTCTGTCAGTTTTTCAAGAGCCTTTGCTTTCACACGGATACTCCAATTCTCTGCACATCATTCACACAATGTCAATTCCAAAAGGATTGGTAGAATTGACATTGACAAGGTTCACCATCGGCACTGAACAGTTGATAGCAATGATTGCAGGATTACCACAACTAAAGATTTTGTCCTTATCGTATCTCGCCAGAGATCAACCGGAAATCGGATTAACTGCTTCAGCTGTTCAGGATATTTGGTCATTGCAAAAATTAAAGAACATGTGGATTAAAGATTTTCTTTCGTTCATGGAACCCATCGTTCAGAAAACAAGTAACTATTTTATATCTATGAAAGATATCGCAGCTGCAAAACAGCTTTTGGATCTTTTGGGAAAGGCAAAGACTGAAAAAGATAGCTTTGGATTTCATTTAGTCAACTCTATTGTAGCTCCCGTGGATAGAGCAGTGGAACCCCTACGATTCTAGTTTCCCCTTGCAGGATATAAGAATATCTAGGCAGCAAATAATTTGTATACGTACATACTTTTAAATTCTATTCATATGTAAAATTCTGGTCTTCGAGATTGTCATTGTCAAAGTTTGTTAAGTAAAATAACTTCATCCAATTTGTAATGTGAAATAAACAAATTTTAGTCTTGCATGAAAAGTGGAAACAAAATATGCGTTTTTTGCCCGTTCATTGTTCATTGTATGTAGAATTCTTCAAAAAACAATTCCCATCAATCCTTGATATCACTTGAACCATTTCATTAAAATCTCTAATAACTTACATTTTGTATATTTTAGGATGGTCGTTTAGCGAAAGGAGATCAACTGCTGAGTGTAGATGGACAAAGCTTAATAGGAATCACGCAAGAACAGTAAGTCCTTTTATTAGTACTTTCTTCATGGAAGAACAAGATAAGAATTTTAATCATTAATATCTGAAAAAAGGTTGTGCTAAAAAGTAAAATATTTGTTGTAATTCAGAGCTGCGGATTATTTGACGCAAACGGGTCCAATCGTGACACTGGAAGTGGCGAAGTCAGCTGCGGTTTATCAAGGTCTAGCGACAATGCTGTCTCAACCCTCTCCAGTTCAAGGAAGAGGTAAGGCGGATGGTGCAGACTATGCATTTGGTGATGATGAAGCTAGTGAATATGAGGGGGATGAGGAGGAGGATGATTTGGTGGAGGATGGGATGGAGGAGAACGATGTTGTGGTGGTGGTGGAGGAGAATGGTGGGAGTGGGCGTTCTAATGATGTTGTTGATGATGATGATGTTGATACTGATACTTTGCTTGTTGCGGGAACTGAGGCAGACCTTCAACCTGACCCTTCTACTAATAACAGTAACAATCGAAGCAACGATTTGCCTTGTTTTGTGATGACTCCGACTTCTGATTCTGCTACTACCCTAACTCCTCCTGCTGATACTACTAACCACTTCAAAGAATGTTTAACTAATAATGCTGATGCTGGTGGGAGTGGCCTAGTAGATTCCAACTATTGGAGTTCTGCTTTTTCTGGAATTGACGGAGTTTTTACTGGCAATGGAAGTGGTGGATTACGACCTTCTCAAAGTGACAGTTCCCTTGCAAAATGGAAATCTTTCGAAGCTCTCAGTCGCAAGGGACTGAGTGAATCAGCTCTCGGAGTCACAAGAGTAGTCGGATCTTCCCGACTTCTTAAATTCTTCCTCAAACCTCAAACTACTACTACCGCTTCTACTAATAGTTCCTCTGATTTTTACCCCTGTGAGTTCTTAATATCGACAAAACGTAAAAATACCAAAAATATTCAATTTTGTAAACTTTTTTCCAAAAAATGTTTTTTTTATTTTCAGTTTTTGGTTTCATTTTCAGCAACATTACGTTCCAGTGATTCATTTTTTTGTTTTTTTGTTCTTTTGACTCACGTTTCACAGTTGTATATCTGCATCTGTTCACTCTAATACACCACGCAAGTACTGTGCAGCATGATGATTATTCGTTGGAATGTTTACTCACACTCAATTGTTAAAAACTGTTATATGTACCAAAACAATTATTCTGGTTAAATTACTTTCTTACGGGTTATTTATTTTGTTAGTGTTTGTCTTCTGTTGTAGAAATGGTGTTGTATTCATCCTTTAACAAATCTTCGATCTTTACACTTTCCTCGTCATCCTGAATGCGAACTTTTCTTGCCTTTCTTAAATATATTGCTGCAATAATTGTTTATGTAATAATAATTATCATAAGATCACGGTTATAATTTTATTTAATTTGGTTATGGATTGTTAATACTATTGCGCTGTTTTGTTCATTGCTTTTGGTTAATTTAATGGAATGGATAAGTTTTTATGCGTGTTTATAAACACAATTCTCTGCATTGTTAAATATCTAATACTAATAGAATAGAAAGTAGAATGCCACGCAGCCACGGATTATGTATGCATGTAGCATGAATGGTTAATTCATTTCTATTTCATCATTTATTTATAAAGTATCAATTTCACGAATGCACAATCAATGTTGAGATCTACATGATAATGTTAATATAAAAAATTGTATATTTCATTTTAATTATAGCTGGATTTAATGCTTCTCGGGGAATGAGTGAAAGAGATTTACCTTCACAAGTTTTGCGTGAACAAAATCGTGATACATCAGAGGGCCATCATGGACGTTCTCTCGGTCATGGACATCCACTTCATCAGCCAAGAATTCATTCTTCCAAGTCTGTTCCTTCATTAAATAGCGACAATGCCAGTTCCATGGCTCCGACCACAATTGTTCAGCCCATAATCCGTTCTCCAGGGCATAACAGCATGAATAGCGGCCACCACAGTCACGGACACGAACCCCCAAATAGTCCCAGATACCCTCCGAACTATCCCTCAATGACAATGCAAGCTCCTGCAAAGCCTCCGATGATGGGAAATCATCACGTAGTTAATTCTAGCTCTAATAATAATATGGAAATGCAAATGCAACATCCGGGCGCTGTCAGATCCAGGTAATTAAAAAATAACTTTCAAATATAATGCATAAAAATCAAATACATTCTTTAATAAGAACATTAATATTTTAATTTATGTTTATAGGTCAATTCAAAGCTTGGCTGATCCTCCACATCGACCTGACATTGGAAATAAGCAGCCATCGACTCCATCTTTACATCTTCACCAGCCTGAAGATTCTGAACGGTTTTATCAGAACGTAGGTTATTACCCACCTCCACCAGCACCTCCTTCAAATCCTGCAAACATGCCAGTCAGAACTTACATTCCGTACAGCAATTCAGCTGGAAATATATCTTCAAGTGCATTCCGCTCTCCCGGAGGACACCATCCTTCCCATAACCAACAAATAATTTCCGGATACCCAGGCCCGCGTCATCCCCCCAATCTTCATAATTCAGTCCCTGGAAATCTCAATTGGCCGAGACCCGCCGCACCAGCACAAAATCCAAACATCAGTAGAGATCTGTTACGACAAGAAGCCAAAATGCTGGAAATGCACGAAGAACTGAAACGAAGAGAGGAACGAGCTACACTTATGATGGCCAAAGCCCAACAGAACTATCCTCAACAACAACAACAACAACAACAACAGCAGCAGCTGCAGCAACAACAACAACAGCAACAACAGCAACAGCAATTACAACAACAACGTTATAACCAACAACAGCAGCAAAATCGGTTTTACCCTGGTCAGCGACCAGTATCAAGTGGTGCTCCTCCAACAGCTCCGAAACCCTACAGACCCGATTCCTCCGTTGAAGCTCCCCCAGGAAGACCTCCGTTGCCAGAGGAATATAAGCAACAACAGCAGTTTTCTGCCAGTACGGGAGAAATACCTCGAGGAGCCTTTACTTACAACAACGGAGGAATTCCCAAAAATTCAAACAACGTCCCTGCTAATCCTTGGGATAGAGAAGCCGCCAAAGAAATGGAAGCTGTTCGTCGAAAAGAAGCAGCGAAGTATTGGAGAGATCAACAAATCCGGGAGTTGGAGACGATACCTAATCGTAGTGGTCCTCAGGAAGAGCAACTCAGAGCTTTGATTTTAGAAAGAGAATTCCAAAGGAGAGCAGAAGAAATCCGAAGGGAAGATGAAAATGGGGACGACGATGAGGAGGAGGAGGAGGACGAAAGAAAAGCAATGGTGAGACGAGTGCAAGAAGATTTGGAACGCACTAGAATTACAACTAATGGAAACAAATTAGACCCAATGGGAGAAGAAAGGGCTAGGAAAATC
The DNA here is from genome assembly GCA_034694085.1 of Pogonognathellus longicornis. Lineage (NCBI taxonomy): Eukaryota > Metazoa > Arthropoda > Collembola > Entomobryomorpha > Tomoceridae > Pogonognathellus > Pogonognathellus longicornis. The sequence goes on from JAQFYB010001046.1 coordinate 8,238, forward strand.
GAAGAAATGAGGAAAAAACAAATGGAATTAGAAGCTGCCCAGGCTGCGGAAGAGAGACTTGTAAGGGAAGCAACGAAACGAAGGGTGAGCAAAAACTTACTATTTTTTAACTTGTGGCCGTTACTAAATCCACAGTTTTACCAAAATGTAACACCGATTTAATATAACTATGCAGGAAATTGCTATTAATAAGTTAAGTAAGGTATTCACCTAAGGTTTTCACCGTGAAAAGTGATATCGTGAAATTTTTCACGGCAGTTTTCATTTCTCAGTATTCACTTAAAAATAAGTTCACGGTGAAAAAGATTTCACCACAACGTTCCACGATCAAATTCCACTGCTTCGTGTCGTGAAAACATGTACATTCTTTTCACGGGTTCTCACCGTGAAAAGTTTTCGCCGTGAAATCAATAGGTGAATACTAGGCAGAGTAACAATTTATGTGTGTGCCACAACAATTGTGTAAAAATCTCGTGTTTATATTCCCTCCCCGTATAATATCAATTGTTTAACAAAAGATCATAAAACCGTAACTTTCTGATAAGTAAGACAAATCTTCCGTTTGTGTTTTAAAGAGATGCAAATGTTGGGATTGGAGTTGCATTGGTAAGGGACTTTCATGAAATTCGAAGTTGATGTTTTAATCTCGTTGTTGTCTTTTACCCCAGTATTTATAATCGTTCCCTCTAACAATATTCTCATTCCATATTAACTCCATCAATGTATTTTTCAGCAGAGTTTGTATTGTAGTGAACAATAATTTATTATTAAAAACTTAATCTAACTATGAGCGAGGAATCCATACGTGTATAATATAGTAGTAATGCTTGAGTCTTGAGTTGTTTGAAATTGGATTGTTTTTATTATGGTGATATGACAATGCAACCGTGTGTGAATAATGAATGTCTCCAGCATAATATCAGCTTCCTACTTATTCAATTTAATTTTCTTGATGGGTATTTTTTTCATTTTTATTTACCCGTGTATATTTTTGATGCCAACTTAAGTGTTTGCATGTTCTTCTGTACGTTGTATATATGTAAATGTGTTTCTAATAACGATTTTGGTTATATTTTTAGGAGGAGGAGCTTAAAAGACAAAATCAAATGATGCAGCAACATCAGCAGCATTTGCAACAGCAATTACATTTACAACAGCAACAGCAGCAGCAACAACAACAGCAACAACAACAACAACAACAACAGCAGCAGCAACAACAACAGCATCACCATCATCAGCCTCCACAGACGCTATCATATCAGTCTCCTTATCGTTCCTCTTTCCCACCTAAATTGGGATCTCCGTCTGAGTCTTCGGAGAATCATTCAATGCTAAGTCCTACGAGCGCCATGGCTCCACCTCTTCCTAAAAGTCCACCGCCAGCGATTTATCGAAATCATCACTCTGCACCCTCTCCACAAAAATCTCCCGTCACTCCTCCCGAATCTTCCCCTCGACCAAAGTCAGACAAGAAAACTGTGTCGTTCAACGAAACGGTGGCCACAAAAGAACCTTCTTCGCCCGATGAGACTGAGAAAGTTCGCGAAGATCCTAATGTATGTCAAATGTTAAAAAAAAACTTTATTAGCTCTTATTAAAATCAACATATTTTTTATTTTTGTTTAAATTTGCAGAGATTTTTATCGGAAGCAACAGCATTATTGGCAAGTCCAAGGAGTCCGGATGGACAAAGTCCTGGAACAGGAAGCACTCCCGGTGTAATCGGAGCCCAGGAAGTGTACAGAGATCCTCGATGGAGAAGAATGGCTGAACAACAACAAAAACAAAATGCAGCCAACGCTCCGAAACCTGAGAAATTAACATTCAAAGAGAAAATGAAAATGTTTGCAATGGAAGCTGGAGACGATCACACTCCCAAGGACAAGGTCAAAGTCAGCAAAGCTCAGCGAGAAATCGAAACGCCTATTACACCAGTAACCACCGGAAAGTAAACACATCAATGTTAGTTTAAAAAGTACGTCACATGTGTTTCTTGAGGATGACATTGACTTGTTGACGAGGAGGCACGAAATAAATGCAGATATATCCCTTTCATATGTAGATTAAGTTTAAATAGTTTGACGTGGACGTAGCGTTTTAGACATTTCTCAGTTTGTTAATCCCAGTGTACCTTTAAGTGACTGTATATAAAATGACTTATTATAAGTTTTGTAATTAATTATTGTATCACATGACAAGAATGAACTGTAGGCAGCTTAAATAATTTAAAGTAGTTGTACTGTACTGTAGGTAACTGTAAATATACAAACAGAGGCATTTTTGTGACTTATAAGCATACATTCAAACATGAGTGCTCCCGTTTACTATAGAAGCGTAATAATATTGTTATAAATGTAAAGTTGGCTGACAATGAGTTGCTAAAATTCTTTATTGTACCATACATATATATAAACTTACTAGTAGTATAAATTAATGTAATGTGTAACCACACTGAGGGTGTACAATTAAGAGTAAACTACGAACAAAGCAAAAAATAGTACAGAGAAACGTTTAGAATTATAAGTAATCTTACGAACATGTAAATACTGTAGAGAAACGTCAAAGTAATTATAGCAGCAGTGTACAGGCAAGAAAAGGTCAAGTACAATCAAACAGAAGGAAAAGAAAGGAGACGGAAAAGACGAGCGCTCCTTAATTCTGTAACTTACATGTTATATTATATTATTACAACAATAATAATAATTATAATGATAAATGATAACAATTATGTATTCCTATGCCTCTTAGTGGCCGGGTATATTAAACTACACAGATAATATACAACAAGTTGAGCAAAAAATGAACAAAGTAAGATTAGCTAGGTAAAAATACACTATTACTCTCGTACAGTAGGCAAGTTGTATTTGATTTAATGAGAGAAATGCTATATAGCCATAATATACAATACAAAAGTATGAAATTGTAATGAATTATAAATAGCGTAGTGCGAGAAGGAGAGAAAGTAATATTTGATAGTGGATACCACTATTACAGTTCATCAGATACATGTACGTGTCTTATTCATTCATTCAACTTGTTTTCTTTATTATTATTATTACTATTATATTATGCTGATTGCAATAGTTTATCGAAATGAAGTGATATATTACATAATAATTATTATCAAATAATATTTCCACTCTGTTATTAGATTTGTTATCTTCATCGCTCTGCCCTTTGCCAACTTTGTTCATGTGCAGTTTCATGTTCTTTTTCTTAATACATATTACTTGGTGACACATTATTATTCATTCTTCGCAAAAGCTTTTCATTATGTCCATTAACTGTTTAAAATAATATAAACTACCTACCTATATACTACTGTAATATTCGTGTAATCTTTGTTAGGCATAATTATATGTAAAGGACTGCGTATCTAATTGACTTGGTGTAAAGATAAACTGAATTGAAAATTGATAATATTACTTGTACAAGTAATACTTTTTTATAAGCGGGACAACAAGAGAAGACATTATAGCCAAGTGCCTCCTGTAAGTTTACAAGTGAAACGGGGAAAATGATTATAAACCTACTACTAGCTATTATTAGACTACATTCAGAATGTGTATCGTATTTTAAAATTGTCACTTATAATTTATACAATGCTTAGTTTGAAAATTAAATTGATTCTAAGGTCAACTATAGAAAAATGGAAATTTTAAATGACAAATATTGAATCAGATAGAATAATAACGAAGAAAGTGGTGTGACAGAGAATCGGAGAATAGTTTCCTTCCATAAAAAGCCTGCTGCTAGTACACTTCTAGTAAATACGGCACGAAAAATTACTTTTGTAACAACTGAATACAAAGGAAATATATGACTGAAAAAGAACGTTCGTTCCTTGATTATAAGAACCTCTAATTATTATCCTAAAAATATCATAGAGTACCTACTATTGTAAAACAGTGCAACTTTCATTTGTAGTTGAATTGACATTTTTAATTTTCTTAACAAAACCTCAACTCATTCATCATCTTCCCTTCCGATTCATAACATTGACTTTGAAAACTGAAACCGTACTAGATCTATGAGCCCTTGAGCCCTACATGTTATATGACTATGAAATGTAATTAATGGTAATAATAATAATATTTATATCATCCGAACAAATCTCAGTACTGACAATTCTACTATCAGTATTTTACAAATAGTAAATATTTAATTGTGAAATGAAGAATAACCTAATCTATGCAATTTGAAGTACACATGTAAAACATACTTGCACTTATGCACACACATAAAATAGCTATGTTATTAAAATATAGTCCGACTATTCTCCCTAAGAATATTATAGAGAGATACATGATGCATTGTAAACTGAACAGAAAGAGAGTGCAGTTCGATGAACTTGTAGTAAAAATAAATCTGTGACTTTTGACAGGGAATAATAATTATGTTCTTTGTATGTAGTTGTCATTATTCATCATTTCTGACACTTACGTTCATTCTGCTAATAATTTAACTACAAATATCATAATCATTGCTGCTTTCGTATGAAATCTCTCAATAAGTAAACCACCACTTCGTACAAACGTTTCTTCAGGATCCATTACGAAATTTTCATCTGGGTCGCAAAATGCCGGGATCTCATCCTCGTTTTGGACAATTTTGAAACCTTTCAAGCAACGGCAAAATCTGTCTTCGTCGCTATTTCCCACACTGTCAAGCTGACATTCCATATTAGCACCACATGTCAAAATTTTACCGGTACCTGCAACTGTGTAAAGGAAGAATACAATGTCAAATATTTCATCAGTGTTTTTGCATTGGCATATGATTTTTCGATGGCATTAGTATCTTTTAGAAAATCGGCAGTATAGAATTACTGTTACACGGGGCGAATACATTCAGAATACATTTTTGTTTTAAAGGATCCCATGTGTGTAAGTAATCGCATCTGCATACAAATTTTTGTTCAACAACCTGAGATATTAAATAATAAATAACAAAGTATAAAGAATTATTCTCTAACAAAAGTTTTTTTCTGCATAATATGTTAGAACCGTACCACTCAGGAAGCTCATATTTTTATTTTCTAATGAATTCATGATTGGATATACTGTAATTAAATGTTTAGAAATTGTTTTGCTTTACATGGATGCATTGGACATCGGGATAAAGTTTACAAGCCCGTGGATTAATTTTGATGCAAGGTCGACCATAGTCGAGCGTAGAATTCGCACCTCGTGGATCCCCAACAGGAAATCGTTTTCTTCGAATTTCAAGTATACGATCGTCATCATCGTCGTCATCATCATCATCGTGGTCTTCTTTGATATCTGTCATTGCAGTTTTTACTCCAGCAGAATTATCTTGTAATTCTTGTGCCAATCCTGTTTGCGAATTTGTCAAAAGGATGACAACACAAATTGATAGAAAAATGACAGTCGTACCAATAAGTGTCTGCATATCACTTGGTTTAATTAATTACCCTTTTGCTACACCAATAGGTTTTGTGAGGCTTAATACTGAGAATCATCGTCAACCTTGTCTCTAGTCTGGAGATAACTATTATCATATCATAGAATTCTGCAATTATAATTTATAGCCACAAACAACTCAATTCTTCCCATGAATAAAATCAATTTCTTGTTCTTCCTCGAACAGTTGGGCTAAAGTCCCCTTGAGAACAGAACAAAATTATACAAAATGTGTTCACGAGTGAGATTAACTCTAATCTCCAGATTAAAGTCCACAAGCATAGAATCTTTTCACGTGCTTTTACTACAAACTCTTTTACTTATCTACTTAGTTTGCAAAGATATGATTTTCCATTTTTTGTAATTTTTTGATAGTTTTCTTTTAGTTTAGTGTAAAAATTAATAAAAATCTTCTTCCACAATAAATAATTAATCCAAGTGTCAATATAATTTATTTACACCATTAATGTACATCACACATCTATATGAAAAATAAATTAGCAGAAACGAATCGCATGTATTTAAGTTAAACCGTCATGTTACAAAAACATCTTTTGACAGCGATGCTTGTATTAAAATAATTCAATGAAGTTGTAAATGACTTACGATTTCACCTTAAGAGTATGCATGCCATTGGCGTAGCCAGGATTTGGTTTCGGGGGGGGGGGGAACTTAAAATATGAATTTCCGCTCAAAGAGCGAAATTAATAATATAATCGGCCCCACATCAATATAGCTAAATGTTTTATAATGCACCAGTAGCTGCAGATCTGCTATTTATAAAATAATATGTTATGGAGCTTTGAATGAAGAAAGGTATGAATTGGTAAGTGCATGGGTTTTTGGTGTATCTTGTTGAGTGCAAACAAATAAATGTGTGAAAGGTCAAGTCAAGCAAACAACTCGTATGCATAAATTTAGTCAACAAGCAATAAGAAATGAATGGAAGGATTTTTATTAATTGGCAAAAAGTATTAATTAATGATACTGCTAGTAAAATAATTTATTATCTCTAGAAGATATAAGATCCTTAATCCCTACTCCACTAATCGTTCATATTTCCTTGTATGTTATCTCTTTCCTTATATTTATTAATACCCATTCATCACAAATTGTGTGGATGCAAAGGAGATAGTATTTATTATTATAATTACGAACCAGCAAAAAGGAGGGAAAAAGGATGTACTGAAAATGCCAAAAAATGGGCGCATTTAAAATGAATTAAGTAGTTCCAGTTTTGCTTGTTTATCGTTTTTCTGCAATTTTCTCCCAATCATACATAAATGAATGAGTCGGATGCACATTATACAATGTGACACATGCATGAATTGCCGTTAAATATTTGAATGGAGACGCGAGCAAAAAGTGGACCAATTTCATTCATTTACATTTATTTATATTTCCTGCAAAAAACCGTAATAAAATGAATTGGAATATTTATGAGATGTATCGGAAGTAGTCTGCATTTATTTGCAAATTAAGGGATTTATGTTTCTACATTCAATAAGTACAGTAGTCAATGAACGTGAAATCGCTTGTGTGACAACATTATTTATAACTAAAATTGCCATAATTATTTCCAGCAAAAAATGAATACACTTTGCTTGGGATTCTTTATAATAAAAATTTTAGCTAATGCAATTTCGAAGCCCAGTTAAACAAAAACTGAAATAATTATCATAATAATAGAACCTAAGAACCTTATGTTTAATGGTACATGTTATTTCAAGCTTTCAACTAATCTGCATATCTGTGTTGGTATAGAATGTAGGTAATGTGAATGCATAAATGTCTGTGTGTCTATTTTCTGTTTGAAGGCAACAATGCAATGGTTGAATACAATAATATGTGGACATAAAAGTTCAATGAATAATGGAGTTCATTAACTTTTGTTGGTCTGTCTCAGTCTCACTGACTGCGTGTAATAAATATTCATGTACTTACATACTACATTTTATACGTGTATAATAATTATATTCTATACCTACTATATACATATTACATACATAGTGTAGTACTAAAAAAATGTATAGATAGTAGATATCTATACATTATGCATTTACCTACCAACTAACAATAATTGTGATATCAATTATAGTGTATGTAGGTATATTTAGTCGGTCATTTCATTTACCTGTTTAGTCTATTACACGTTGTAACAGACTAAACGTAATTACTTACAACACGGTCATATAAGTAATTACGTTATTATTAAATGTTAGTAATATGTAGGAACAACTGCGCTATGTACACACTACCATGTATACTACACCTTGCCAGGCTACTTAAGCGCTTATTACTAGTACTGAGAGAAATTTAAAAATAAATTGTCAAGTCAGATGAATGTTAAATGGAATTGTGTGTCTCGATTCTTGAATCATTTTTGGAGTTACGTTTTACGTATCATTGTAGTACATCAGGTACATGTATAAGTAGGTACAAGTAGGTAGGGATATTATGTATACCTTGTTATTATTAATTAAGAAACACGCATTGAGCGAATGATAAATAATTGTGCAATTGTCCCCTTGTCTTTTCCTGTCTGATTCTTTTATTATTATAACCTACTAGTGGATCTGCGCCCGCGCTCCGCGCGGTGAAAGAAGAACTAGCTCAGGTGGAAAAAAGTTATTCGTCGATTCCGGTGAGCGATTGGAATACCTAGTCGATATTGATCATATTTCTGTAATTTTATCAAGTTCACCCACTCCCGATCCTATTTCCATTTGTCTATTTTTTTAAATTCTCTCTGTATGACTATTTATTAATAAAATTATCCCATCCGGACCATACATCTATTTTGAAATATTTAAAATGTTAATGCTTTATCTGCATTTTTTAATTTTATTCCTTACCAACAATTTCGACTAACGCATTACTGTAGAACCTTCCAAACAAGGGTCTTCCAAACAAGCATTCCTTTTGAGACTATTGATCATATTTTTGTGGTATGGTGATCTCTAGTCTGTGGTGATATGGACTTGGACATCTTTCAGTTCATTGACCACCTTCATAGAAGCCAACCAAACCGTTGTTGGAAACTTTTTTCATCGACACCTTAACTTCGGGAGGAGTCCGTTTGCCCCTTCTTTATAACAATTAGTATGATAATTTTTTAATTGCTCTTGATCCGTCTAAGAAGCTTTGTTGAAAGTTTCATGAATACATAAAAAATTATGGCTTCTATCATTTCTCGCCATACCAAAATTGAGTAAAGTATCTATTACCACCCTTCTTTATATCACTGAGGTTTTATTCTCAGTCCGACAATTCTTTCAAAAAAAGTTTTGCAATAATCTAAACGTAACAGCATTACTTCTATTGGGTATGTATATACCTTATAGCTATACTTCTATACATTAATAATTAATAATTCCTCCACGTTGCTGTATTCCAGTGCAACATAGCACGAAGGTGTACGCGTACGGTTGTGTGGGGAATTATTTAACCTTTCAAAATGTGTTCAAAGGTGAAATAGAAAAGCAGGGCAAAATTATCATATCTTAATCATATACCCATGAGATTTATTTTATAGTTTTATGTAATGCATGCAAATAGATTCACAAATGAAAGTACGCTTCGTTTGTCGAAAAGAACAGAGTCTGATTGTTAGTCGTACTCCAAATGAGAATAATAAGAAAGAGTGGCCCTCTGTTCTGAATTCATTCTAAGTAAGTAGATTCCATCCATCACGAACACAGAACGTGTCAATATTTGCGTATCTGTACAAGCACATGCGATTATCAAATATCAAGCTCATCCAAACGTCTGCAGCTAAAGAGCATTCATCATTTTAACATTTTTAATCTACACATAATATCTTATTCAACATTTCAGGATCATATCATTTTATTCTTAAGCTCTTTTTAACTCGGTTGTGCATGGAATCATTCCTGTCAAACAACTTGAACTACACGTGTTTCAGAAATGTCAAAGCTACGCCAAACAACAATCTAAGTCTCTACACACTAGTACACACACGGACACACATAATTATTTATTAATGTATCTCAGATATATTTATAAGAAAATACAATCTGTCCGTCCGTCATTCCGAGTTACAACATATAATAGCCATAATAATCATACATAGGTACATACAATAAATAAAAGCGATTATTTTTTCAAACTTTTCCCAAGTTTGTAGGGAATAAAGAAAAGTCAAGTTCAAAAATGGTAACAGACATATTTTAGTAGACCTTCTTTCAATATACTGTAGTGCTAAAAATATAACTGGTCAGGAATAAAAAATCGTTGAACTTTTAAATAATTGGAACGGGTTTTCCCATGCGATTGCTGATTCACAATTCATATAATAAAATGTTTACACACAAAATGAACTGGTCAAATTGTTTTATTATAGCCATAAGTCATATAACAATTATACCGATATAAAAAGATGGTTTATCAAATCAATAGACACTTCAAAACCGGAATCTGAAGAAAAATAAAGATTTGCAGTTTATAGCATCTGTATTTGCGTCAATCCCTTTCTTAATTGTATTTGTCTCTTTATGGACTGCGATAAACATGTAACAATAAAACTGATATCAGAAGTTACATTGGTTTTGAATTTTGTGTTCTCAAATGTCTTGACCGCTTACGTAACATTTATATATGCACATAATATAGTACTAATAGGATTAATCCTGATTTAATTACATTTGGAGACAACTGCTGTAAATATAACTGTGTACAGTGCAAGTACTATACACATACTAGACAATTTAGAGTCGGCATATTTTATATTGCTTAATGCATGTGACAATTATTTGCTATTTGCTACATATCCGAGTATTAAAAAGGATTAATAATAATTGTAAGCGAGAGCTTCTATACTATTATGAGAAAGACGAAGAAGACTCGGTGGGAAGGTGTACTGTACATAGTACATAAGCTCAATCAACATTTTTTTCAAGTGTTATCAGCGCTGCACTGCGTCTTGCTAAATGCTAATTTATTTCCGACTGCGACGCATTTACATGTGGCTGTCTACAAAATCCCTTTGCTACTGCAGTACTAACAAAAATAAAAATTCTGCTCTATGAATATTAATGTACATCATTTCCATTTGTTTTTATGGCTTACTTTCCGACTCTCTTTACTTTCTTATCACCGTCTGAACACACATTTAAAATTTTATGATCTTACTCACATTGTACACCACATTTAATACATTTTAAGCTTAAGAAGTATACATTGCAAACGCAGAGGTAGGTATTTACTTGCTTGTGTTGTAAGTAAGCACTTCAGCCTTAACGATGTGTCAGGTTGTGTCTGATTTGATACTGACTCATAAAATCCTAAGTCGTCTGCGTTGAATTTGCAAAACCGGTAGTAAGCGGAGTTTTTCATAATGAATTGACGTTTGCATTCCTTTGGTTGTAATCTCCCCTACTAAGTCTACCTTGCCAAATGGATGTGTAGGTACTCTTCTGGTACAAAGTGCAAAATCTCACATGATCTTCCCGTCATTATCATATTAGCAAATGACTATTATTCCACAATCCTCCTGCATGTGACTTTGTTCATTTGTACGCTGAATAACATCAATTAAACTCATACTCGGCGGCCCTGACGAAATCTCAAGTGCCTACATTTTTAATTCCTCGTTATAAAAATGATTATACAGGGAACTTGAATAGTCATCCCTACACGCAATAAATTATTATTTACAGATCCAAAGTGAACACACCTCCAGTGCATGCTATTAAGTAACACTGCCGATATACATACCCACAATATTATCTTACTGTGTAAAGACGCACATGAAAATAAGTCTCTTTTATTTGTATTATATAATAGTAAACACTATGATAATAGTATTGATCAGATGGAAGTCAAATGTCATTCTCCACGTGATTCAACGATTAAAACATTACGACACTGTTAGCACAAGCACCAAAATGAAAAAAGTAAACACATCTTTAAGATAAACACCTCATGAGTCTTGCTGACTCATGTTGCTTAGTAAAAGTGTCGTAATTGACATTGTCAATTGTGGCTATCTTTTAAAATTGTGACATTTAATATCGACCTAAATAATTCAGTCTTTGAGTCCTACGGTTTTATAAAACTGTTTCACAACTTCATTCATATAAATCAATAAATCCAATGTTAACGTGAATCATAGTACAAAAGTCCATTCCAATAATTCCAACTAATTTTTTTTTCACTTCCATTAGTCATAGTCATAATCAAGTAACAGCTAACAACAAGATATCTAAATTTTTTATGCAGTAGATTTGGATTAGACTTTTTATTTTCAAGCAAGTGTCGATCACCTTAGAATTAAAATGCATGTACGGTATACGAGAGTCAAACAAGAGTCAGAATGCAAATTTTGTTGGTTGGTAAATGCAGTTCATATTTCTACAGATAACATCTCTGCAGACTACTGTGCACCAGACTAAAAACTACATAAATTATTAATATCAATATTACAATGCATATAATATAGCAAAAGCATAATATTAATATATGTATCTGATTCTCCTTCAAATGAATGTAAAGTCCTCATATGGAAAATACAATCGCTAATTAGCTAACGAGAAAAATGCGACAAGATCTCTAACAATAAGTAAAGGCATTTATTTAAAATCTACACACGTTCTATGTGTATGATTGCACGTACGAATAAAAGTGCAATTCTTTGTAATGTACCTAGTAACTGTGTGTCTGAAGTACGTTTGCATGTGGCATAATTGTAGCAGACATAGGGGCATAGGGCAAGTGGACTACTTTTAACACAGCTATTAAAAATGTTAATTGAACTGTATGCAATTATTCTTTGCACATGTCTGTAGGAAAAAAAGAGAGAGACAGAGCGAGTTGTTGAGGATTAAGATTATTGTTTCCTGCACTGAAAAGAGAAGAGTCAATTATGTCATACGGAGAACAACGTGAGGATCAATATGTGGCGGGTGTATTTTGTTCCATCTTCGATCCAGTAGTCCAGTCTTCTTTCTGTACAGCTGTGGGCACAGTTCACAGTCCACACGGCAACGACAACCAAACGAGACGTGACAGTTGCTGCCATAGGCAAAATCCTTGTTCTTCATTGTATCATATTACAATTCATGATATCGACTAGAATTATTCTGGTCATTGGCAGAGGGAGAAAAATGAATATGCTGATTATAGACACAACAGAACAAGTCAGATTTATGTCTCCGCATTCTACAGAAGAAATTTGAGACGGCAACACCAAATTGATTTTTGTTCTTACTTAATACATCCAGGATTATACTCAAATATTTTCCTTAATATTTGCTAGCTTCTTATCTTTGTGTTAAAAACACTACAATACAATAATAATATCCCCTGCAGTAATTAATCAAACATTATGGAAACTATTATTCAGTTATTATTAAATAAAGTCACCTCCTACATACTTAATTGCATTGTTGGCTCTATACAATAAATATTGGTACAGTAGACACTACAAAAGTACAGACACATAATACATTCACCTCCCTACATGCGAAATGTAAATGAGATATGCTTATTCATCATCTACATGCATTTTTTATTTCTCCTATTACAATGTGCAATTGTTTAACGTGTGCCCAGACTATTAAATTAATGTAGTTTTGTTAATAAAAGATAGACATTATTTTATGGTTATAGATAGGTTTAGTTTATCGTTTTACTAAATCTAACCCAACCAACTCGCAAACCAAAGCTATTTGCCATGCAAACTTCGGAAGACTATATAATCAGTAAAAAATGACCAAAGTTTTATGTATTGTGGAGTAATGAAAATTTAATTAATTTGAGTATGACTGCAGTCATAAAGGTATGTATGTGGGTTCATTTATTAGTCAATTTTTCTTACTTATAAATACATGTACTGTATGTATTCTGTTGTAGTCAACTACTTTTCAATTATGCGTATTAATCTGAAACTAAATATAAAAATATTATTTAGGAAACAACAAATTAAACGTAAGTTGATATACGTTTATTAATTAACCTGTATCTACTTTGCTACATGTGGTAATGTGACAGATATGAATATTTATGTGGCCAGAACTAAGTTACATAACAAAATTGCGACGAAGCTATTCTTTCTTCGAAATATGTATTTCATTTAATAAGATTAAATTGTAATGGCAATTAAGAGTGATTTCCGTCGTTAGGTAATTCTTCCAATGCAAACCAATTAAAATAAACACATGCGGGGCCGTTGGTTGGTCAATAATCTTCTTGACATGCGACAACTGTTATTTCATGCATGATTTGATTCTAGCTGACTCATCAACATAATTCCACCGTTCATCCAACCATATTTCGAGTGCATTGTAATTGTAAGGGCAAGGTTTTATTTTTTAAATCCCTTCTACAATATTTACAAACATATAATAACAATCTAAGATTACTGTTACCTATACTTATGTCTGTACCACGTACCCTGTATAATTATGTCTTGCTGCTTATGTCAGCCCTTATCTTACATCATGTCATATACTTATGTTCAATATCCTTAGAATCCTAGTACATAGAAATTGAGCATATAAGCAACAATCGTCTTACAATTAGTAGATGTACTGTGCTATAAGAAGCATAAAAGAGTAGTTTTTATCTACTAAATAAAATATAATAGCTAAGTATAACAGCATAGAAACTAGATATCTGTAATATACAAACAAATAATTGACAGTAGTAATAGTGTAGGTATAGGTACTTAGGTACCCATTTCTTTTGGATAATTCCATAACGTTGACTTTCATCAAACCTTCACACAATGGATAATGGAATAACAAGCTAATTACACATAATTATGATATTCAACCCAACAGTAGATTACCAGTGTCCAGAGTTCAGTCTGCAGTTAGTTTACTTTTCAGTCTTAGTCAATATTTAATCTAGGTATAGCATTATTATAGATTCTTAATAGAGCTGGATATCTATTGTCAAAACCCTATCTATTTTGATATACCTACATATACTACATAGACTTAATACATAATGTTATTACGAATTCCACTTAGGTATTTAGAATTATGTAATTCTGACAATAGGTACTCTAAAAGAATTCCGTATACTGTTGAAAATACTGAGTTTACAATGAAATTCCTTTATTTAGTTAGCACCATCATCGTGTTTCTGAGAAGTCTGTCATTATTCATAACATCCTTGCCTTGTTTAGGTACTCGTACTATTTCATGCACACAAGCTATTTATAATTAATTGACCTTTGATTACTTAGCATAGTTATATGTAATTATCGGGGCGATGAGAATATGGGGTAATAATAATTCCGATGTACTCTAAAATCCTTACAGCACTCATATCATCAGACTGAGTAAACAGATAGTACTCTATACCCTTCAAACGCTCAGCACTGTTTTTGTTGGTAATGATGTTTTAATTTGGGCTAATATCAACAATATTTGTCATGCTTCGTTACAGATTACATAGTTTTACCGCATTGGGAGAGTTTCGTGTATAAAAACTCGAATTGTGCGTACGACTGCTTTAGATTTGTTTCCCCTACTGCACTACTCTACAAACACACCCTTCATCCTCATCTCACAAGAATCCTATCTCTCTTTCCGTTTTGGTGTGGTGGATAAAGTAGCACTGCAGACTCCGCTTCCAAAAACACACAACCTCCGCAGTAAGGTCTCTCTCCTTGTACAAGAAAATACTTTTTTAGACAATTTGTAGGGACTGTAGCACCAAAAAGACCCAACAACACTCGGCTCAACTCGTGTTGCGCCGAGGCAGATGAATTTTCACCATATTGATTGAATAGGCTTTGGAACTCTGTTCCCAGCCTGGAGCTTTGCTAGACCATATCAATATTAAAGCCCATATTATGCGCACATTTCATGCATTACTTATACCTAAAACATATACATTCATTAGCTACCTAAGTGAAGACAATCATATTATAACGCGGTCTGCCTCACAAATAACGTCACACTACTCTTCAATCAAAATGTTTTCAACAAAAATGACGCATCTAAAATTACAATCTAAGAAAGTGTCCAACACTTTATCAAGCTTTGTATTTTAGAATAATATGAAACATTGCTTCAAAAAGTAAAACTTTCCACTGTGGAAATTATAATAAAGTTAGTTTTAAACTAAAAAGTTAAAATTAAAAACTAACTTTATTTTCGTCTCACTCTGTACACAAACTAGACAAACTCTTTGAACTACTACTGCAGTAACTGCACTATACTTATAATTATTTAAAAAGTTTCATCAAAAAATTAACATCATTTCAAGTCACATCCGTTTGTTGAACTAACGGATAATCCTCTCATACATGGAGACAGGCTGTCGGTAATACAACGGGAGACACATAGACACACATAGACATAATAAATGATACACATTCTAATGCTAATGATGCGCAGTCAAATACACTTTACTTTTATAACAGCTCATATGTTAAATGTTTCAGATGTGACATGGACATGTAGTGTAATACAATCCGAGTGAAGTGAAGAGCAACATCACATGAAAGAAAACTGAAAGACAAGTCGTCCACACGGTAAAAGGTACGTTACTGTACGTACATACTAATACAGATGTATAAAATATCATCAACAACGACATGCAGCTATATCCTATATGCTCTATGCATGCATTGAGATTGAAAGGTGCCCTTTGCAAACACGTCTTGTGTATGGAAAAAAGTTCATTATTCCTTTTATGTGTACAATGTGTACAATGCCAATTTCAATACAAGAATAGGACATGTCTTCTGTATGTAAGTTTCATACAGACCTATATACCTTTAAGTAGTCAGTATTCACAAATAGAAAATATTCTGACCAAATGTAGCTGAACACATTTTAAAGGAACTGTAGTGTGTACATGTACTCCTGCTACACATAAATACATTTATACCATATACGTATGCATATACCAAGCAAGAAATGAGTCTAAGTACAAAGTTGAGATTGTCTTGGTGTTTGTATGAAAGCAGCATGTTTGTAGTTAGGCAGGAGTATAATAGAACATAGCTAGAGGTATACACGAATACACGTAAGCTTGTGCTTTCTGTTTCTGCGTGGATTGTGGATCGGGAAAAGAATAGACGTGTATATATTGCCGAGTGGAGTAGTGTATGGCGTATGGATGGAAGAAGAAGAAGGCAATGCGATGAATGTTGGTAATGTTGAACAAAGCGCAAGCTTGATTCTCAGTCGTCCCGTAACTTCCAACCGAGTCGTACGCTACCACTGCAAACTCCTGTGTCTTTGCTCTCGTTACTTATATATAAACCCAAAGACAAAATCCAAATCAATCTAAAGCTGTCTGTGTACCATACAATACCATAGCAAAAGTAATATCCATTCACTTAAAACACCGTGTTGTCTCATCATATACGAAACAACGTTCAAACAACATCTTTGTCAGTATACAGACACGATTTCACACGAATCCCACACTCTCATACACACACTTTACATACGCAAGGCTTTTCAATTTCCTGACTCCGAAATTAAGTTGGGGTCTGCTGGAGAAGACTCTGAAGAGCCAGGCAGTCACATCCAGGAGTCCAACAAATCCAGTCAGCGTCAATTAAAGTCACTCACTTGACTCACTACGAGTTAACAAATAAATACCAACATACAGTTACACGTTCTATATAAAACACGCGTTTATAAAAAAACTGAAATCCACCTTAAGTCAAAGTCAACCCGTCAATCGTCCTATAGTAAAGTAAAATAAAGTGCGAGTAAATAATATCACTTACCCCCGTGCATACGTTGAGTTGAGATTTCAGTTTTGAGTCTATTAAGAACATTGACAGGAGATTTGATAGAATTCTCTCTGCACAACTGCTACTACTACTACTACCTTAATTTCACCAGAGTGTACTCATACCATACACCTTAAACGATTGGCTGGTGTAAGGCAAGTCAATTGCAGATAATATTCGATAACATCCTCAATCATAATATCATTACCCTATATACTATTCACATAAATCAAATATACTCAGCCAGTCTGATTACACACACTACTTTCATAAACCAGGAAAATCACTTAAATTATTCCTATAATTTACTTATACCTTCACATTTTCTCTGTAAACTTCCCAACATTTCATTACTTTTCGTTTTAGCAACTCAAACTTCTATATACAGTAATATTACTCTTAGTATTAGCATTGTTTCCAGTCTACAAGAGTATACAATATAAATATTACAGTTTGTCTCTCTTACTCAATTCTCACAACAGAAAGTTAGTGTTGTAACGTTACTATTATTACTCTATCCTAAAAGCTACATAGAACGTACTCATATTATTACTGTACTATTACACAGTATTATTATAGAAATAGTCTGATATTTAATAAGATTTCTTCTCCAGTATCAAATTTCCATTTCTAGTCTCCATTGTTATCTAATCTCTCTTTTATACTAGCATTATTGTAGCAGGACTCTATCAGTCTACACAGACAGACATACACACAATATTATTAGTATTTAAGTATTATTAAGGTTTAAGGACAGGACAGATTTTTGTACTATACCACACTCTTAATTTTCAGTAGATTTTTTTATCTCTCATACATTCTTTATACATCCATACATACACAACATACCTAGTAGAATATTATTGTAGAGTATATTTAGAGATTTAAGTGAAAGGGAATTTGTGGAGCAGATTTAATTTGACATAGTTTTTGTATAGAAATATTTTTAAGAGTTGATTTGATATTTGTATAAAGCAAGGGAATATTGTGACGAAATTTCCGAGTAAGTTAGAATGGGAGTTGTATATGCTGATGCAGATGGAAATGTAGGATCGGAAGTATCTGTAACGTCTGCTACAACTGCTACAACTTCGGATACTGCTGCACAGGCCAAGATTAACATTGTCCCGGTGGAAATGGTAAAAAATGAAGAGGAGCCTCATGGAAAAGAGTTAAACTGGGAAGAGGAAGTGCAAGTGGAGGAATTTGAAGGTGAAGAAGGGACTGCGGTGGCTGAAACTGCAGCGGAGGATAGCAACAACACCAATTTCAACGCGGCAACGTACCGAAATGCGGATGGAACTCAGTGCAGCTCTTGGGAAGGTCCCGGCAAACAGGGTCTCTATGATCCCGCACTCGAGAAAGACGCTTGTGGGGTCGGATTCATCGTCAGCATCGAAGGACTCCCGTCTCATAAGGTACCCCTTCATTTAAACTCAAATGTACTCAACATTTTGACACACTCAGCCACTTTTCGCTCTTCTCGCCTTTTACCCGCAATAGCTGTCGTTTCATGCTTTGCATTTTATAACCCATATCCCACTTCCACATTTACTTTGCACAATCATTCAAGAAGCGCTGTTTCATACTTAATACGACTAGAGGACCTTTCATGAATTGCGCATTGCAATGAATGCATTCATACATATTAATATACAAATACAAATTCTATTGTATTAAAAATTAGAGCGCAGGTAAATGTGTTTCATATATTTTTGCCCTCAATTAGATTTAATTAAATATTATGCTGTTTAATTTATAAAGTGTTGCAGATAAAAGACCGTTTCTTTTATAGTTCTCTTTTTCTCACACTGTCTTACCAAATTTTAGTGAAACAATAAGAATTGTTTTGATCACTGCATGTTTTACTTATGATATATAGAGGTAGGTAGGTACTACATGTATTGATTTACGTACATTGTTACACTTACAGCCTTACATAGAACAGTACTGATAAATAACATATTATCAAGGCGTAAGGTCCAAAGTTCATTTACACTAATCCAGGAAAGTACGCAGTTAATAATTACACTAGCTTTACATAGGTACAGATTACAGATAATATACCTTGTACAGATAGATACCTTGTATAAATGTAACCAATAATCCTCCAATATACTAGTCATCACATCAGGAATCGATGGAAGGGAATTTTTTAAATACTATTATTAAAATTCCACAGTGTTCACCCGGCAGTCCAATAAGTACAGAAATATTATGCGTAGATCAAAAATGTATCAGTTAATATCTTTAGGAAAATTTTATCTCATTCTAAAACTCATGAATTTGACACACTCCACTCATCGTCAGTACACAAAACATTCCTGTTATTATTGTATCATATCTACAAAATAATCTTCCTACACAAAAGCTCACATCCTTTTTATTCCATATATTCCCTTTCCACAAAATCAATTGAGATATAATTGTAGCTATCAGAATTTTATATGTCAGACTTAGTAATGGGCAATGGTTTTATGTAGCTCCACTACTGTTTTGTTTACGGTCATTATCTGACAATGAGTACATGTCAATAATACCTCCATTTCACCACTGCACTGCATTTGCACATGAACTTATAAACACGACGTGTACTGGAGACCTATATAATTCAACAAAGGCAAACATTTTTACATTTGAACCTGAGTTCAAGCATTTAGTCTGCATTTTACTATTTGTATTTGTATTGGTATATACTTAGATTCTTGCACTGTACTTGTACAGCTTTTCTGTTCTATTTACTTTTTTGGTTGCAGCTTTATAGCTCTGCTTGGCTCACGTTAAGCAGGTTAGGATTTTATTAACAATATACAAAGCTTTCCCCTCTTCCCGAGCGAGTAAATCCCATGAACCTTGTGTACCGCAAGTATTGTATGCACAGAATTACACACAGGGAAAATGTTAACCACACTGGGTCTTCTTTCCAAGTCGTAAAAGCTCTGATTTCACCCAACAACAGTAAATTGCAGCACTTTAGTTCACATTGTAGCCAACGGGAATACAATTACTATTATACTACAACTACATTAGCTATACCGTGTCTCAATGCCAATATTGCACATTATGCACCATAATATTATGTTACTATTACTACACCGCTCCGGAAAAGAAGCGCATCAGACCAACAATAGAAACACATTTACAAACGCCAATTCGCTTTACCTTTTCCGGTGCCACATACATAAAATGCATTAGGTAAAAACTTCATTACGATGCACTGCAATAATGAAATTCGCTCGACCTACATACAAATTTAATAATAAGGATGTTTTGTGGATTATATGATAAGGATATAATCCTGGGGCCTGTAGAGTGCACTCAGAGTGTAACAGCAGAATATTAATATTATATGTCTGTTACATAATACAGATATTTGTGTGCATGTGGATTTCATCACGTGATAATCCCTCGTCTCTAAACTAGATCATTTATTTTACTCCGTTTCAGCAAAACCATGCATTCATAAACATCGTGACTGTACATTTCAGTACATCGGGGCATTTTGAATACTTTATTAGACACCTTATCGGTTACTTACCTCAACAGACCCACTTTCATCTTTAATGGTACTAAAAATACAGTTGTAACTTGGGTGTTGTAGAGCACTCAAGCTGTAGTAAAAGCATTATCCAATTGCATACGATATACTGACGACATACTGACACGTATAAAGTCGGAAAACCCGTATTAGATGCTGTAACCAATATTTAACATGGTACTAACATAATAAGTCCGAACGCGGGATTTTATTTCTAGGGGGTAGCAACATCATAACTATATTCAAAATGACTATTATCGCTCATAGCGCAAAACATATTGCTAATTTGTGCCAAAACAATCTAAAATGTACGAAATTTTGCGATTTTTGTTAAAATAACATCTTTTTTTAGTGTTTTTAGGGGTGGGGCACGTGCCCTATTGCCCCGCTGGGTACACCCTAGGGCATTACTATAACTTTAGTAACTTTCGTAAAAAAAGCAATCTTTCACTGCAGCAGTTTTGTCATGACACTCGTATAAAACACACAGACACATCACACAGGTAACTGGAACGGATGAGAAAAGAGATAAATGATAAAGAGCAATTCCTGGAGTGATGCTTTACATATAGGTACGTAGACAATCATACAAAAAGTTTATAAAGTTCTATTGAGAAAACATGGCCAAATAATGAAAAACAAGCCTTCGACAGTTTTCTACAGAGCCAAAGGACAATGCTACAGAACTACATTATTAGAATTGTTGTTTACAATCTACCTAGTACCTAGCTATTTAATACAAAACACACCTTCTACATAAACACTACTGCCACTACTACTGTCAAACATAATACTCCTTAGCAAAAATATTTCTAATTCATATAACGTAGCTTGTACACTTTATACCGCAATATTTTGCACATACCGTAATTCACGCAATAGAAGCCCATACAGGCTCATGTGTCAGTATTAAGGTTGAAAATTAAAATTATAGCTATCTAAACACTAAAAGCCCATGGACATCATATAAACCCATCAGTAAGAAATAGAAAGTGTTTTTATGTCTTCTGACGATAAAGACCAATTATGAGTGATCTTTATGATTTGTATATACCTAATGATTTTTAATGTGTAATCTTGTGATCTCTTTTTCAAATTCAAATTTCAAATTTAGCTTTAATTTAGTTGCAAATCAGGTAATCCAATTATATTAGTACAATCAGAATCAGTATATATCAATATTGGTACCACTGCTCTTCCCCCGCAGTCACCAAACTATAGCCCCATGGTCACCATTTAATAAACCCACTGTAAAGGCTTTTATTTGCGACATTCTTCCCAAAATTACATCCCCAAAACCGTGAACCCCTGGGCTTCTATTTCGTGAATTACGGTAGACAGTTACACAACTTGTGTGTTGTAAATTATTCACAACTGGGAATTTCTACCTTGTAAAAATATTATGAGGAGGACTGTGTCTGTGTTTGTAAAATTATACGCAACTTTGTCTCGTGCTCTGCCGAGTCATTCACTCTCCTCATTTTTTTAGTATCTATATAAACGAAAACTCAATTTTAAAGTAAAAAAAATGGTCTTGCTTCACATTTCCTCGTTGGCAGAAAAGTTGGGATGCGATGATGGAAATGGCTTTTGAATTATTAATAAGTAAGTAAGAATGAAAATGAACAAGAGCGCACCAATGGAAACTACAAAGTCTAATATGTATCCACAATACACGAGTAAAATTATTAGCTCAAGGCAAGGCTCTTTTACATTGCAAAGTCGCTTCTGCTGACTTGACGAGTTGTATGCTAATTGTGAATAAATTAACTATGAATGAGCAACCAACAGCTAACATACTACAATTCATTACGTGTATTACTTAACTAACTAAAATTAAGAACCCAGGTAGGTATATTATACTTATAGGTAGTTATTTTAGCGTAGAAGTTTCTGGCACTTTGAGAATGCAGGATTAATTTCAGTTAATGTAGACTCTTGTGAAGTATAAAGTAAGAGTGTAATGTTCCGGAGAGCATCTAATGCCATCAAATGACCTGTGAACTTTGATAAAGAAAGAACAGCAGCTGAGAAACACACTCCGTATTCTATACACTAAACATAGCTTTATCCACGATAATATCATTTCACACGACATTTCGTATACTCCTATTGTTTCTACATCTACACACACAAATAACTGTAAAGGTATTATTCGACACTAATACTATAATAAAACAGACATAGCATTGTGTCTCTGTGTCGTGTCTCATGCTTTCTCGCATTTTTATCTCAAATAACCATCCAGTTCACTGTTCAACGCCTTTCTCGTATTACAGCGTCACAGACAACACACAACATTAGCAAAATACAATGTAATACCATTAATACAATTGAAATTGCAAATACTGCATATATACAGTATAAACTCGCAAAATTCATACATCTTTTGTATACACTGGTTATACCACGTAAAAATAGCAAAGAGGAGTTTATATAAAGGTCTCTAATGGTTATTGTAACACCCTGTAATCTGTGTAGGTATCATAAACAGACTTTGGACTTGTACAGGCGAAATTGCAATGCGAAATCAGAAAATTCCGCATTGTAATCAATTCAAGTCCATTTCTGCTGAGTATATAATATAGCAAAGTTATAGCAGGTCCAGGAGAGTAATATACGACACATATCTATACACGATTTACGTAGAGAGCGCACGAACGAACGAACGAACGACCTGAAGACTTTTATGGTTTGAAATGTTAGTTCTGATATAATAGGAGCATAGTTCTGGTGTGGTTGGCAAACGACGGCTTTGCTAAGGCAGCAAATACACTTTGTAGCTCACAGAACAATTTAACTTACCTTTTACAACATGACATGGATTTTATTAAGCTATATTATATCTACGTGTCATAAACTGTAGCATATCGAGTATATCCTACCAACATTGCATTGTACTACCTACATACAAGTATAGTACTGCATGAATACATATAAAGTAAGTTCATTCTAAAATACACAGGGCAAAGTCATGCCATGCACCCAAAAGAATAGTAGTGCAGTGGAACTATGACCCTTGCTATTTTGCATACACACACCAATTGCGATTTGCATAACTTATAGAATGCTACACAGCTGACGAATTGAACGGGTTCATTTTCTAGGCTACTAACCTCGTCATGCTAAAGGAGTTCTAATACAAAAGCGCATACACATTATAATTAATTAAGGAATCGTCTAACGATTCATCAGACTCAATATACACATGCAAAACACATAAATTCATTTGTTCACAATTTATAGACATCACATGAATGACATGAATAGTCGTCCTTCGTTCACTAATAGATAGATGTGTACCGTTGTACTTTTGACTTTGCTCAAGGAGTTCTCAACAATTACCTTTATAAAACATGAGAACTAACAAACTGACAATAATGGAAAATCCAATATTTGTTTTTAACGATAATTTCCATTTATTGTTGCTAGAATTATTATGTACTTTGTTTCTGTTGTATCATGTACAAAATATGTAGCTATAAGTAAGTTTCTAAGATTTTCTTCTTACATTGTATATAGCGTAGTGCTAATTTGATATGCTATTATATACGGTACTTAGTTAACGTGGAGGTAATGGGTTCCAGCAATGGTAATTTAAGGAGGGATCAACGTACACATAAAATATGAAAACACACACACGTCAATGAATGAATTGCATTTTAAGAATTGCAGACGGAAGAGGAAAACATAATACATTGCTGCTAATTTAGAAGGAAAACATTACTTAAGCTAAACAAGTTCATTTACAATAAATATTGTCACAAAAGTTACACTTACTTAAATCGGACTACCTCGGTACCTATATATAATTATCGACTTATTTATTAGCACATCTATAGGTAAAAAGTCGTGTCATTACACATATAGCTTACAATTAGCAGGTACATTTATTATGCAAGTAATTACTTAATTGCAATTATTGAACTGTTTTACTACATGTGTGTAGGTATATTCAATATTTCATTTCATTTCTTAACTTACCTAACCAGAATATCCTTATGCATTACATTGCAACGATATTGTACGTGTACATACATAAATACGATACATACAAATAATTGCTTTAATAATTACAGTTCAAATTATCAAATTGTTTCTGTGTTAGTAAGTTACCTAATTGTAATTACAGTATATATAAAAAATCAGTTTTTTGTCAGATGCAGTGGTAAAGTCATATTTGCAGTTGTATATGTTTAATGATTGGAAGACAGATGTTTGTTAATTGTAATTGAAAGTAAGTTTAAACGAACACTTAAGATAATTAAACTTGTATTTAGTTAGATGATAAAGTTACGAGTTAGGGTTGACTTATTTTGACATTTGCTGTTATTGCTAGGTAGGTACTTAAGTAATGAGCTGGAAATGCATACGTTCTGCATTGCAACTTAATTATTTTTGCCAAGTATAGGATGGGGTTTCCCGACTTGTCAATTGTGTACATGAATGACATTCGATTAACTGTGAATTCACTCTCACTGTAACACATGCTGTGTTGAGAAAAAATGCACTATGTGACAAACTCTGTATCACTTGTCATACTGTCCTCAGTTTATTTATTTCATAAACTGTCAGTATGTGTCAACTGTCACGAAGTAGGATTCTGGATCTATTCTTGACTTTTCTGTGTCACGTAAACAGTTTAAATAAAAACTCATTTTTCTTATGCCTTGCAGGAATTTCATGTAAACTATTGGAACACCCTATAATCTACAATTACATTTTACTTTAAGTTATTCTATGATTCAGATCTAAAAAAACCAAAGGTTTTCTCTCACATAATATTTTAGGAGACAATTACTAGTGCTTAAAAATTATTTCATTACTAGTGCTTCTTAAAACGTGCTGACGCTTTCCAGTTAAGTAGGTAGGTGTAATTTTATAGCAGGTGTTGATGAAAACGGAGATAGGCAAGCAAGAGTTAAATAATCATTTCTTTATAATGCAAAAATTATTAGTGTATTTGTAGTGTGTGCAATTCTATCCGAGTCATTACTGCAGAAATAACAGTCTTTAAGTTCCAACCGGCCAACGTCACAGCCGGCCTTTTAACAAAGTTCTTTCATTCTGAAGTGGTTGTCTGTTTGCAAATAAAATTTTTGCACAGCAGAGTCAGGAATTTCGTACTTAAAATCCTCATCCTACTTGTACCAGTTATCTTGATGGTTCTGATTTATTACAAGAACACAAAATGCATGCATTCAAAACAGTCTTGGCGTTATTAAGATACAAACTTTTTTTATTCATTTTTCGAAAAGATACGTTACTTTTCTCTTAATGTCTTCATTCCAGCTTTTTTTAACTGTTCAAACACAGCGCAGCAGTTACTAATTGCTTAACGCTAGGCATACATCTTTCTAGTCGGAGTCTTAGATATTTTCTATAGATATTACCTCTACATGCTAAAATCTGTCAATATTCCAAAACGACTACACATTCTATATACCTTATCTACTATGTAGCACAATAACTTGCATGGAGCTTAGAACATTTTTGTAACTGAGTCTTCGTCGTCTGTTCACGAATGTCACATACCCACCACCCTGTCTCAGATGATGGCAGTTTGTAGTCGGTCGGCTTCTTTGTCCTTAAATCATGCAAAGCACCTGCCACTCCAATGTGTCACACACCTCCCATACACTTCTTTTACCATGCATACACAAGCGAACGTAGTTGTATTTCACATTCCGTCAGAAACTAAAAGTCTTGAACTTTTTACCTGCGTTTATTATGATATCATAGTAAGAAATATGGCATGCCGATTGTAGAAGTGAGAATTAACTGAATACTCAATACATATTAAAAATTGACCCTATGTCTTCATGCGAATAATTAGCCTGCAAGAAAATACTACTAGAACATATCTGAATATATGGGGCATACATACAATTGCCCCCTTCACTAAAATCCCAAAAAAGGTTGTTTTATCGAAAAAAATTAGCTCAAATTTGCCCATTTTCGCTCTATGTGCGATTATTGACATGTTTATACTTCATGATTGGATTATGCTCTCCCCGAAATCGATTTCTGGATACGTCTTTGTATTGGAGCACCCCTTTCTTATTTAATGCATTATAGGTATACTGTATACTAGGTGTAGGTATTCACAAAATTACTAGTGTATTTTTTGTAAAAAAGTGGATAGAGGTACATTCTCAGGAAATATGGAAGTTTTTTTTAAATGAATACAATGGAGACAGGAAAGGATAGAGTGATCATATGTTAGTAAATTAGGCATATGCTTTGCAATTGTGTTAAATATGTATCTTGTATGCATGACGGAACATAAGGAGGTGACATGTTGCTTAAATAGTAGGATAGGTATCTCACAGTACAATACGGTAAATCTCTGTAGGTCGTATGGTAATTATAACAGCGAAAGGAGACTGGTTGCAGACAGACCACTTTTGCAGACTCGTCGAGAGAGTTAGTGGAATTACACAACTAAGTAACACATAGAAGCAAAGCAATCCTAAGTTAATTCAAAAGTCAATGCATAAAAAGTTGATCTTTTTGTACACACATTCCGCAGGCTCAGACTTCAGACAGACAAAATGCAACATTTCTTCAACTATTAAACACGACGAGTTGGTTGCAGCTCTATTTTACACACGACACAACACAAGAGAATTGAACTGACTAAGCAACTGACTGTAGCGACTACCGACTGAATCCTCCTACTGATTTTACACATCACTATTTACTAAAGCCATGTGCTCCGTCTCTTTTTCCACGATCACCGTCTTTCCATACATTCAATGAATCTCCATGTGCATTTGCCTCCACATACCAATACAAGATATACATGCAGTATTTGTCTGCATCAGTGTATCGATAGGGTTAAAAATCTATTTCAGAGGTGTACGCACTTTTAGACGATGACGGTCTGTCTGACTCACATCACAACTCACGTCTTTTTCCTACTTTTTCCCTTTCAAAAAGAATACACAACTGTGCCATACCCAGTCAGCTAATTTCCATCACTTAAGTGGTAGACTCTATACACACTCAATATTGTGTGTGAGCCCAAATAAGTGTACATAGCTCTAAAAATACATGTCACTACATACTACATCATTCTCATTGTACCCTGAATGCTGAAACAAAAATATTTTTCGACTTCGCTCACAAAATCAACCTTTGTTTTTTGTGTTCCATTAAGGCAGGGTAATTCCCCACGAAGAATACTTTTGTATTCTACAAAAATGTTGAAAAGACAGTTGGAACTGGATTTATGTGGTAATACTTATAATTTAACGTAGAAGTTCTGTAAATGCCAAGTGATGCTACCGATCATGCAGTAATGAAGTGTGGACAGGCGCGTATCTAGGATTTCAGTATAGGGGAGATTGGTATAATACAATGTTGTAATAGAATTACATACCTAACAATGTGATCCTCTTTTTTCTATCCATTCATAATCATTTCCTAAATATCGTATTCAGAAATTGAGGGGGGTAAAATCCCAATACGCGGTACAAATGTGGTCATTATTAGCGCAAATAATTGAGTTTGGACTAAAATCAACCTAAAATGCGAAAATTAGCGCATCGCGAGAAAATTAAAGCTAATTAATTCGAACTATTTTAATCAGCTAAAGTTATATTATTAGCACCCTTAATAGATACGTTCTTGAGAACGGCTGTAAAATTACTGTCATTGATTTTCCTCATTTTCAAAAACAAGAACATTGTTCATTAGTTAAATTTGTTGCTAAAATAGCTGTACTATTTATACCTTACGATATTTTAGACGGGTCTTTCCGACAGAATAAATGAAGTGATGTTGTTTCCGTGTGTCAGTTAGTCCTAAGCCTCTTCTGGTTTACCTCAAACTCTATTGTTGTTATTTCTATTGACTTTCATACGGTCTTTAGAGCGTTATTTATTATAGAATAATACACTCTTAGAACAACAAAGCAGACTTGATGAGTAATAAATAATAATTGGTAGTTTCGCTTTATTCTTGGTATCCTTATATAACATAACAATTTCTACACTGTAACACTCAAGCTGAGTGTAAAGCTCAATACACCTATCTTTAATAGCGCCATAGAATTTATTAGCACAGCTTTTTGCACCATTAAGATTTTATATGACATAAAAAGAGGACGCGGGTAGCTTTAGCTTGCGCAGTGTTGACGCGTATTTTATAGTAGTAGGATTTCATATTATAGAAAGTGTTTCGTCCTTCTGGATGTTTATACATAACTTCATTTTTATTACGAAAAACTGTCTACGGAGGGAATAACCCTGCGACGGTACACATTCGTGCTGGGAACGCAACTTGTCCTTCTTTGTATCATATGTATAGGTATGATATCACACTATTATCAGTTTACATGAAGGATGAAAGAAAAAGAGAGTTATGATGATAAAGTGGCATGAATGTCTTTCGTGTGTATGGATGGTTCAATAAAAGAGATTTCGTTCAGCGAAATCCGGAGTCCTACTTACAATTAGATTCTTCAAGGTAGCCGCTTAGTAGTTTTACGTTTGCAGTCAGCAAGGCTGGAGAAAACTGAGACAGCATGTCAGTCTTTAACAGAATAATGACAAGTTTCTCGGAGATCGATATCAAAATAATAATATATAGGGATAACATACAGAATTACACAATATACAACCCAACATCACAAAGTGATATACATTTAAGGAAGTTTTGTCAATCTGCCTCTAAATATCTTGCCTGTATACATATAGGTATATTGCAAATAATCATAATTGTATATCGATGTAATTTGTTACTAGTTTTCATATTTGCATGAGAATATAGTTTTACAGGGCGATAGATTTACAAATACACAAGCTAGAGAAAGTATAAAAGAGAAAATGCATTACTGAAATTGCCATTGCTAACAAGTTGAGTTTATTCTTGTACCTGTAGTCTGTAGTTGTAGGGATTATACTGGTACTGGTATACATTAACTTGGTGTTTGTATATAACTGGCAGGCAAGTTTGCAGATATGTAACATAATCTGTCTTGGTAGGCTAGAATATTTCAACGTAATTTGGATGAGAGGCAAGCAAGTGTT
>JAQFYB010001047.1:0-37930 GCA_034694085.1 Pogonognathellus longicornis
GCATTAAATATTACAATTGCATAGCTTGAATGTTAAAGTGAGTCATAATGTAAAAAATACTGTTCGTAGACCGAACAATAGTAGTCGATGTAATATTTGCCATTAGTTACACAGATTTGGGTTTGCACAATTTCGTATTCTTGTATTTAGACGATAATACTTTATATAATTTGTGTACGTAGGTAGGATACAAGACGAAGCATGGAAAAGACAAATATTTGTGCATGATAGCAAAGAGCAATAGCACCCACTACCACATAGGTACTGTAAAAATTCGAAGTGGTTTACGTATGAAAGTGTGCAGTTAGAGTTGTAGTATTTTTAGTGGCTTTGCTCAATGTTATATTATTATCATAGACATTAGACTGAAAGTGGATCATTGAAACACAATACATTATTACAACAACAACGCTACAACAACAGAAGCAAAGTGGATTTGTAGTGGCAGAGCTACTTGAATTCATGTTGATACTTGATAAAAGGTAATCACTTCGTCACTTTTGTTGCTTCTAATCTATTGCAGGCGAAAGTTTATTGTGTGCAGATTTGCAGATCGACGCTCTTGTGCTAATATCCTCACTATTTCTCCTAACTTACATCTTGTGATTGTGAACGTCCCATAATGACAGAAAATGTAAATGTAATGTAAAATAGTGAAGCTATATATAAGCAATTGTAGTGCACTAATTCATCCCACTCAATTCAATTGTTATACATGCTTTGAATACGCTCTCTAGTGTGAGTATAACATTGTGATAACCCTTTTACACCATTTACATAATTGATGCGATGATGATGATACAAAGCAGCATTAATGTAATTGAAATTAGGATACAGCCAACTCCATAGCATTCCATACAATGCAATTTCCATTTCATTTCCTAAAGAGCTATAAACACCTTGCCCAAATAATTACGCTTTTGTGTACTCTAATGTTTATCAATAGGCCTCTCCAGACCCAAGTTTGGGTTCGCTGAATAGCTTCTCTCTAGAAGCTATCCACCTAACCCAAACAAAAGCGACCGAACCGAACATGTTCGGTTCGGTTCGTCCACTAATACCGAACAAGAATTTTGAGTAAATTCCGAACCGAACCCGAACAGAAAGTTCGAACCGATCCGAACCCGAACAGAAAATTCGATCCTAACCCGAACAGAAAGTTCGAGCCGATGCGAATCCGAACAGAAAGTTCGAACTGATCCGAACCCGAACACAAAAACCCTGTTCGGTCGCACCTCTAATAGCTTCCTACTCACGGTATAGCTCCTATTCTCGATTTCTCAAAACTTTCCTCTCTCGACTGTGCGAGAAATAACTTTTTCACATTCTTTTTCAGAAATCTCCTTGTAATAGAGCTGCTTTTCGGCATAGGTAAATAACAATTTTTTATGAAATTTAATTTTTTACCGAAATTCAAAGTTTTTATTTAAATACAATACTACACGCAAACGCAAACAATTTTTTACTCACGCCAACCTATTCACGTTAAAAGTGTGAGAGCGATCGTGAGCCCTCTGTGTGGCTGGGGTTGCCTATGTAGAATATAGATACATATATATATACATGTATTATATGCGTATGTACAGATTGCTTATAGCGTGTAGACACAACAACGAGAACAAGGTGAAGAGTCGAAGAGTGACCTGATGAGAGCAGAGTCAGCAGAGCTTTGATAATAG
Organism: Pogonognathellus longicornis; assembly: GCA_034694085.1. Taxonomy (NCBI): domain Eukaryota; kingdom Metazoa; phylum Arthropoda; class Collembola; order Entomobryomorpha; family Tomoceridae; genus Pogonognathellus; species Pogonognathellus longicornis. The sequence continues at coordinate 1,680 of JAQFYB010001047.1, forward strand.
TAATTTAACAAAATCGTGTAATTTCTGGTTGTATGTGGAAACAAAATAAACCTGGAAATGTCACGTCAAGAGTCGAGACTTTTAGTACACACTAGCATTTGCGACAACCCGACAACTGGTGTATCACGTAAAAGCAAGAGCATATTAAATGAGTATTGTAAACTTTTGTTAAAAATTTTATCTCGCACATCATTATCATTAGTACAGTACAATATGTAGTTGCAGTACTATGTGGTTGCAAATTTTTTAGTACATCAAATAAATGTTATTTTATTTTTCATTTGTTTTTATGAAAAATGAAAACTTGTCTTTAGGAATCTCATAAAGTTATCTGTGACTATAAGCCTTATTGTATTCAATCATATTTTATGTAGAGACATGCAAGTAAATTAGTACCTAAAGACAATTGGTGATTTAAAAGCTGCATTTTATGAATGACTATCCGTACTCTATTACACCGACAAATTAACTTTTTACAAAAATGGTAGCTGTTAACAAACGTTTAACTTCTTGACATTTATGATATTCGAGAATTACAATTTTATTCTACATATTGTAGCTCTTTGTGTGTTTGCTTTGTAAGCCCTGAACGAAAAAATATCATCCATCATTCCAATTCCATGTCCACAATGCATAAAATGTAGTCTACATAATACACGGTTTACTTTTCTGTATCGTATGTAAAGTATTTCATTTGTATGAGTTCATTGTACAATCGTATATAATTATCATTATCATGACAAAGTTTATTCTGATGAATATATTATTGCATGATTTCCTCATCAGTTTTGCATCATAGAGTTTAGTTAGATACCTACTTATGCTTGTTTCGATTTTTCTACTTCACTATGTGTATGTGTTCACTTATAAATGTATACACAAAAGTACATTATTGCTAGGGCACATTCACATGAAGTAGAAATGAATATTTGAAGCATTTCGTTAGTGAGTGTGTATAATGTGGAATTTACCATGTCGTTCTACATTTTTGTTTTTATAACAAAAAAGGTTATTCATGGGCGTAAGTTTACATTCCGTCAAGGGAGTTTCAACATTTTGTACTTTGTCTATACACAAAGTGTCGTGCACGCGGATTACATTTATAAATCAATACAGTGACATTACATATACAATGCAATGGAAGATAATTTGATAATTATAACAATATAGCAATACTTCTACCCTAATACAGGGCTACTGGTAGTATTTGGTTACTAAAACTTTTCTGCTTTTTATTTATAAATCATACGAAGACTGTAATTTGATGTACTATTAGATCAACAGAGGATATAATAGTATAGGAATACAACATGCATAACGTAAAAATTACGAATTGTAATAGCAGAAAGTGTATTCCATGTTGTACACAGAGAATTTTGAGATCATGGTGTGTGAGCTGAATTCAACCGCAAAGTCAACCCAAATTTTTGAGTATTTTGTGGGAAGCTCCATAACTACAGAAGCACATAAACTTTTAGTATGTATTTGCTTAATTCAGCTTTATGGGTCTAGAACTACAACAAGCAACCAACTAACGAACCAAAATACACACCTAGATAGTTATTTATGACTGTGCGTGCAGAAATATGAAACGGTTATCTGTCATCACTATGCAACAACTTTACTCACAATTTCAAATTGGAGTCGAGTAAATTGTTTATAAAACGACCAAAATGACCTAAAGAAATTCTACGTAACTATGATTTGCATATTCAACGATTCCACGTAAAACTTTCATACATCGTCCATTCCATTAAGATTTCCGCCGCAACTATCTGTTGTGTAGTAGTACTCCAAATTTTTTATATCATCTCATGCATTCTCATGCTATATACTTCAGTTGCCTTTCACTAACATACATTTAAATATTAACACACGCGAATCTGAACATTCTATTTTGCAGTTTAACCTGATTCGCTGTAAGTTCGGTTTTATTTACGTACGTGTCATATACAGTCATTTGTATGTACAGTCTAAATGAAATCAGTCAAAAAGAAAAAGATAATTACGTCAAAGTTAGCACATGAGTTCATAGGGTAAAAATGAAGGTCAAGTTTAAAAAATGCAACATTTTATCAACTCTTTCTTGACATTTGACATTTAGGAATATGTGTGGATTGCAAGGATTGTGAGCATCGTTGAGACAACTGACTGGTCAATTACGTATCTAGCTTAAGATTTGTGTGTTAAAATTGTCTCTGTTTGGCATATAGATGACAGACAGACAAAAAAGTATTTTTATAGCATTAATGATTTTCAAAATATAACTTCTGCGATCCAATTGTTTTATCATGCATTTGCAAGGGTTTATTACAAGCATGTTCATTAATCTTGAAAACTAAGCAATTGGTTTGTTTAGTAAAAACAAGAGTAACGTGTGGTTTTATGTATGCACAATTAAAGCTGAACACACTAAAAACTTAACAGAAACAAATGATAGCATAATATACTATTTATCCATTTGCACATTTAGATGCATGTAGTAAGTATAAACAATTAAAAAATAGAGGAATGCATTCGTTTATATAAACATTTTGTTTATTTTAGAGCATTAGTTGCCCACCTTACTATTTAAGTTTAATAATGTGTACTAGGTATGTAGTTTTTACAGTAAATATAATATCTATTGAGGAAAATGATGTTAGCCATGCATCTCGTCTTTAGTTAGACTATAATGTTATTATTACAACAACACTACTACTATTGACTATGTTAATAACAGTATCAAGTTTACTTTTCCATAATACAATGTTTAAGTATAACAAACTTATTATGGTATATAGCCAGCAGAACAAGAGTACTGCATTAGGACGTAAATGAGAGTTTTAAGTTAAACGAGTGTGTGCAAGTTTATGTTATCTTTACTAGGTTAAGGTGAAGTAACAGGTAGGCCACCATGTCAAACTTAAACTACATTAATATTAGCCTGCTTAAATTTCTACTATTAATCTAGTTAATTTTATAAGGTGTGTACCTATATATACGACTAGGCGAATAAGTACTTGGCATATATTATACGAGTAGACTTGGTTACTCACATTATTATTAACTATTATTTTATTTTATTGTACAATATAAAGATTTCGATTACATACAAACTTGACGGTCTGAATTTCTTCTTTACTGCCCAGTGCCCATTATATAAAAGGTAGCGACATTCCATTTTTGAGTGAAGAGATAATGTTTGAAAAATGTTATAAAATAGTACATGGCTCCTGTTGATAGTGAGTTAAATAATTCTTTCATTCATTCTCTAACCGAAACGAAACAACATACATCAGATTATAATATCTATAAATAGCAGATCGCTCTCCACCCACTAAATCTCTACTCATTATTCTGATTACACGAACCAAGGTGTACATAGTGTACACATCCATGTGTAATATTTTATGTGCACTGTGCTCTTCTTCTAACAATAAGTGAGATTGGAATGAGATGCATGCCTGGGAGTGAGTGAGTAATTCTCAAACTTACCATCCTCACTAAACATTACACTTATGAAGCCTGACTTTTAAGTTACGTGCATTCTACTCCACATACATACACATACACACCACAATACATCATACACATTCTCAAATCATCATCATCATCATCGTAACAACCATCATCACGTGAAATCACTGCATCGTTTTTTCACTCTACTTACTGCACCAAAAGATAATAAACATTAAAATCATCTCAAACTGTTGCAGTTGTAGGTTGCGTCCACAAATGCGATTTTACGATGCTTCACGAAATACCTACATTTAAGCTTCATAATACAATACATCTTTCCCAATAACATTTTAATATTTACTCCTATTCTTAGAATCCGATAAACACACCACACGCGGTAAAATGGTTCTAATTTTGTCTAGACTCTTTAATATATCATTTTCTTTCTTTCCTGCTTGACTTGCATGGTCTTAAAGGATAAAGGCCTTTTAATGGTGTCAAACGTAGCGTAAAGAAAAAAACAGAAAAAACAATGTTGCTAACATTTTCTTTTATGTTTTATTTATTTATTTTTAACTGTAACTTTAACATGTATCCTAGTAATGAGGAAGGAAGAATTTCAACATAGTTAGTATAAATATGACTTCAATGTTTGCTGATATATGGATTAATTGTTGTTTGCCATTTTAGGTAAACAATATAAATTATGTAATTTGGTTTGAATTATTATTAATTATTTATACATCCGCCCGTAAGTGAAGTACTTATACGTACACACAAACTCATACATCAATTTAGGACTTTAACACACACTACAATAAGTACATAATATATAAAAACTAAAAATGCATGTTCATTGAACAGCTTCAGGAATATGGATACAACATAAGTAAATAAGCATGTAAGAGAAACGTAGGCCGAATGAGCAAAACTGAGCACAATTAAATGAGTTCTTTGTTGTAAAATATAAATTCAGTGCAAGTCCTTATACAAGTTGAGCTGTTTTCGATTCTAACTAAGGTAAGGTATATTATAAGGAAATAGTAAAAACCAAAATGACCAGTCACCATATCTAATTTGCCGGACACGTTAACATTTAATTCTCGAGTATCAACTCGCACGCTGCAGACAAGATTAATGACAACAACTCAATCATTGATAGTGAAATTTTACCTTTAACGCTTGCCTTAATGATTTAAGTCGCACTTTTGAGAGCTTATGGCTATTGCATTATTAAAATGTTAACTAACTCTAACAAGTTGGTGTACAAGCTATTACGCAAGGAAATGCACACAAAGTTTTTGCAACGATGAATAAACTCCTTTACTCCTTTCTATTAACAATGAATGCATTTTTGTGGTTACACATCAATGACTCGTCTTATAAAATTGTCCACCTGTTTGGGCTTTTAAATGCATTACTATTTTGTAAATGGAAATACTACCAACCGTTTCTTATCGTTTGATACAGAGCTAAAATAATTGTACAACTGTATTTGTGAACACGGTTCATAGTTTTACTTTAAATCACTGCACAGGTAATTAGAGCTGATAAATGTAAAGTTACAAGTTCTTAATCGGTTTTCAATCAACTGCTTCATACAGATTTTGCTTAACTGAAATCAGTCACACGTAAAACCAGTCTTCATTGCGAAGTGCGAACCAACAAAACTGTTCAAGTTGACCAAACAAAAAAAGTGAGGCTACGAGGTTTTTTTATGATCAGGTTTGTATTACCTAAATTGACAAGCAACATGCAGCAATATTGAAGCTGCATAATATTCTTCAACATATTGTTCATGCAGGTACATACATTTGTGAATTTGTATTAAAATTAAACTCTATTACGTTGGTAGTCGAACGCATCTCAAAAGTTACCAAAATATGGCTCACGTTAATACTCTTGTACGCTACTTTCAGAATAAAACATATTTTATTAACCTATATACCATATAATACTTTTAATGTTGAAAATTAGCGTGAATGAATATTTTCTGGTACAAGTATTTTGCACTATGTGGATGAAAATTAACGTAAATGAGTATTTTCTAGTACAAGTACGTATTTTACACTATGTGGATGAAATGTGCGTAATAGGTACTTAATAAAGGAGTGAGGTAATTTATAAACATCAATTTATATCTGTTTTGGTTGACGTAAAAAGAAATGTGACACCAAGTGAGAGCTTTAAGTGGCACGATCCACGAGTTCATGTCATTAACAGAGAAATAATAATTATAAGCAGCTCACGCTTATATTGTGACCGTGTAAGGTAAATACTGTTAACTCTTTTAAATTGAGTCTCATGTTGTAAAATGTGCGGAGGAGTCCATGTACATACCATGCTGGTCGTATATATATCCACTCAGATTACATTTATTCCAGATGATAAATACTAGATGTAGATGCTATTATTTGATGCAGTTGAATGCCTGCAGACTATTTGCTAGGTTTTCTATATCAACAACTCAACAGAGTAAAATATCTTCATTATTCATTCATTCAATTTGACTGAACATGCAGACTTGTACACATAATTAAAATTTCATTCTACAGTGTCAATAAAATGTGATCTTTCAAAGGTGTTTGCTTGAAGTTAATTCATCTCAGTAATTGAGCTACATTGAGAATCGGATTCACATGACTGACTATAAGAATCGGAAACATAATATAAAGAAAAATACTAGGGGTATTCACAGTCCTTTCAAATTTTAGAATTCGTACTTCTCATTTATTAAGTAGATATACACTTTACTAATTACAGTGGCATAAGAAAATTTATAAAATATTTATGTGTCTCTATGCAGCCTGTATACAGGTGGGCAAACGGGCAATCCTCCTAAAATCCAAAAAGCCGTAAAATTGCAAAAATCGCAATAATAATCAAATATTAAAATCGTGAAAACCGGACAAACCATTCGTCAAAATAAGAACGAAAGAACCATGAGCATAATATTATGATAACATGAATAACTTTGTGTAATATGACTATATTAAATTTTCGGAAACACAAAAGCTTTCTGTACCCTTGCACAATTATAGATTATAATTGTGCAAAATTGATCTCAAGGGAGGGGGGCTATAAATAGAAGAATACTACTATTAGAAGGATGCTATTATTTTTAAAATAACAAAATTTCTTTTTTCGGTTGGAATTTCGCGGGTTTAAAACCTCGTCTCATCCCCTTTACAAGCCTGTAATACAGTTAACTGAGACACTTCATTTTGGGGGAGGCTATAATTAGAGAGGGAGGGTATTATTATGTAAAATGGATTATCAGGGAAGACTATAAATAGAGGGAGGCTACTATTAAAAGGGGAGGCTATAAGTCATGGAAATACGTTATGTATCACATCGTAGGCATTAGTACGAAAAGAGGGCTCAGGTTAATCAAAGAGACAGAATAAATGGTAAATACATAGTATCTACCAATTTAAAGAGCATTAGTGGTAATAATGGTAACGCAGTTGCTCAACATAGCTGTAAATTTTAAAAGTCTTTTCTAGTTCCCAACGAAATCATGTAATGAACAGCTTTAAAACATTAAAAAAAGGATTTCTAGTTAAATTCTAGGATATTTGATGACCCAAACAAATAAACAGTCAAAACTGCCATGAAGTAAACAAAAGGTTAAACTGTTCAACACTTATTATTTTCAAGCTGGTCGATCTGGTCGTGTGCGATTATCAATGCACACAATCAATTGGATGGAACCTCTAGTTCGTTCCCGATGAAAGGAGCAAAGTTTGCTAAACAAGTATAAAACCTGGAAACCATTTAGAGTTGCGAAACCATTAAGTAACTTCAAAGTGAATCAAATATTGTATAGTCTATATAACATCAGCACCAAAACCACAATTACTTGAAAACATGGACAACTCGGAATTCACAGAAATCTATCATTAGGGGATGTGAAATGGCCTAATGATAGCAAATATTAACATATACATGTATACTGTCAATGTGTCAACAGTACATACAGTGAAGTATATAAAATAAACTGTCAATAAAATATTTTTATCACAGATAAAGAGCCGAGATCAGTGTGTCAGCTATGCGTTGTTGAATGGCAAAAATCGGCAAAATACAATGAAAGTACTATTAATAAAATAGTGTCTTGCAGTAGCCAAACAATTCAAACGTAGCTATATAGCTTTAAGTATTAAAGATTCAGTGCAAGTAAAATATTATTTGCATCTTAATGTACCATAGTTATCCAATTGAAGGTAGCGCATTGGAATGCTAGTAGAAATATATTATTCAGTTTACAAATAATCAAAACTATTGTTCCTTTGAGATTATTCGCGTTTGTCTTATTGTGTCTGTGAACAGAGTAGCTGAAACGAAAATTGGAAACTCATAGAAACATCTAATAATAAACCTTGAGGAACTATAGTGCCAAGTTTTAAGCAAGTTAGAGATGATATCGGCGGCGTCGTCACAAAATAAATTGACGTCTCGTGCAGAGAAGTTTTAGTTTTACTCATACCTAGTTCACAGTTAGACATTGGACCTTAGACCTTGCTAAGATATACCTTCTTTCTTATTTAACAAAATACAATACTATTTATCTATGAGTGTACTTACATAACAACATTACTCGTAGCTATACTAAATACAGCAAAAGTGTAGCTTGAAGTATATAGCACTATTTAGTAAATATCATTATGACTATGACAATGAACAGGAGAGGAGGTTGGGAAATTGCATTTTGTATTATTTATTACTATTACCATAGTTGTTATGTGATGTTCACACAAGCCAAAACAACACGAGAGAAACGTTTTTATGCACTTTACACATATAATAGTAATTGAGGAAATTATTTACAGAAACATTCTAAAATCAAGTTATTTACTGGTCGTTTGAATTGGCAGAGCAATATAACTGACATAAAGAGCGGATGTGTACAACTACTCTCCATCTAGTCATAATGCATCAAATAAGGATGCAGTTAGTTCTCCACTGAATAATAATGCAGTGCAAAAACAACGCTATGTACATACAGACGTTCTGTTCTACAAGAGTTCCTAGTTGCTACTGCAATATTTTATTAACTTTACATTTATTATACTAGAATAATAAATGTGTAACAGCGTGTTTTTCCGCTGCCAAACTGTGCATACATAATATGTGTGTCTGTAGTCTGTAATGGATGCAGTTACACACCTACATAATAAAAACAATTCAATGTAACAAGGTAATTCTTTCGGGAATCGCAATAACAATTGCTGTAAAAATCAACTACTGCCTCCGTCAATACTGATGTCTGAACCATGCATCGTGCTACAATTACCAGTTATCCTTTCCACACCTCTTTTACACATACTACAACACTCCAACACTATTTTCATCAGATAATAACACTAATCCATTGCAATATCTTCTACACATTGTAGCTATTGTTTTCCTAGATCAATAACTATTATTTTGTGTGCATAATCGCTGCACTTATATGTGACTTTGATAAGTGACTTTGTATGCATCACAAAAAATACAAAAGCATATAGATTCAAATCAATTATAGCCGGTGTATCAATTCTTTTTTCTCCTCTCTCTTTCTACAAAGTATTTTCGAATGAGAATTCCTGATCCATAAAAATATAGAGCGATTTAAATTAAATAATTAGGAAATTGCATAAAATTGTGGATATCTCAATTATGTGAATGTGTGTGATAATCAGAGGGCAAACTGAGATGATAAAAAATCTTCAGATTTTGTCGATAATCTCAGTTTTACTTTTATTTTGATACCATGACGTCACAGTATTAAGGTGTCTAATTAAGCATATTATAGCAAGTATTAATATATTTACCAAGTTGGCACAGCGCTTGCTACTATGTTAGTGCACACAATGTGATCGATTGCAAAAAGTAGGGTGATTATAAGCCATAATAATTGCTAATGTAAGGATTAGGTGTTAAAAAGAAGGGAAAATTGATTTAAAATGAAAAGTTAATGGAACATGTCCTGTCAGAGGATTTAATAATAAAGACTATTGATTTAAGTCTTTGCTTACTCATGAAAGTGAATAAGTATAAGTTGTATAAGTACAGAAATGATGATAATGATGAAATCACGAAAAACAGGTCTCATTCATAAGTAATGAAATGAAAAGCCGGCAATGTTGTAGCATGAGATCTGAAAGGTAGAAGTAACAAAATATGAGTCGTATAAATCATAATTATAGCTGTGTGTAGGAGTAAGAACGGAAAGGAAAGAAAGATTGGATTCGTAGCATTGGACTGTAGATCTTATTACATAACATTGATATGATTATAGGAAGAATGAAATGAAACGATGCATGGCATGGCATGTATCGATTAGTCAGCAGCGCCTTATTCCTCACAGTCACAGTCAGTTTAGGTGAGGTCCACGTTCATCTGTAACACTACATGAAACCAGACACACTCTTACTTTTCCTTATGCCCTATTCACACAACAACACACTTTCAGACTATTTCCGTATTGCAGTTTTATCAATTTCGTGTTGCAGAAGACTACGTTGTTTGTGCAGGCCTGGCAGTCTGCAATGTAATACTCTAATATTTATATTTAATGTTTCTTTCACAGTTGAATCGTGTCATGTCAAATCTCCGCTCAAATAAAATAGTCTCAAACACATTCCAAAAGTTGTTCTCCCGTCTTCCTTTATTATTCCTTCCATAGCCGTATTCAGAGGGTAGGCAAGGGGGTAATTGCCTCCCCCTAAATCCCAAAAAAGAGTTTATTTTTCCCTGAAATAGCAAAATAACCTCTTTTTTGGGAATTTTGCCCTTCTCGAAATCGATTTCTGGATACGGTCGTGATTTCTTCACACATTTGTAATTCACCTTGCACGCTCCACCGAAACAATTTCAATGAGGATATTAGAAAACCAAATTATCTTAAAATAATCTCATGACTACAATATTAGTTGGTCCGACTACCTACATCTTCAATGCTGCATTTCTCATCCATACGTATACTACAATTTACAATGCAATGTTGTTAAAATTTATTACACTTAGGTACCTGTCTAGATTACTACACTCCTCTCTCTGAGTAAATTAACAACATTACGCAGTATTACACTTGTAAACCAATAATACTGGCATGGCATGCAGAAGACACTATGAAAGGTAAACAAACCATGTTTCATATTGATGTGAGTATTGGGATGGATAATGATATCTAATAATAATTTTATCGTGGTTGGCACTACTTTACTCATCTTTCCCTTTGTTCTGCACATCAGGATGTACTTGCATGTAAAAATGAAAAAGGAGATTAGTTGCTCTTTCAGCACCTTCCTCATCACTTCTATTTCTATCATGCTGTGTCATTTCGGTTTCACAATTTTCACATTCTTTCCCACGAGTTTTCGATCAACTTGCCTTATTGTTTACATTTTCCATTCAGGTACATAACACTATGTACTATGTATAATAGCGACATTCTTCATAGGTACGCAATAATTCATATAATATATTATAACTATTTAATCCGCTCACGCTATCACAAATATAATGCAAAAAATAAATGTCTCATAGTATTGTGTTGTGAACATTAACACGCACCTATTACCTACATCCTTCTAAGTGTTTATCGTAGTCACAATATTTTAATTAGCTATGCAACAATCTTTGTATCGAGATCTAAAAATAATAATAGGTTGCATTACATTACACCTAAGGTATCAGCTCTGTCTATAAAATCACTTTGCATAAGTTTACATTTGACTAGTAAGAATTCCTCTCGCTCGGCTCGGGAAATTAAAAACACAACTATACTAAACTTCCATTGGAATAGACAAGCAATGATTGCTGTTGTGTACCAGATAAATGGAAGATGTAATTATATATAAAATAATCCGTAATTTTTTGTTGTTGTGAATATTGTATAATTTTCTTTTGAAATGTTAACTGATTGCTCATGGACGATAATGACTCCCTCTAATTTTAGTAAGGGAATAAAACTGTAGCAGTAAAACTATTCCTAGCACTTTACCTGATAATTATCAAACGCAAAGTAATCGGCAATTAATAGGTTAAACAGATGATATGTATATAGATTAATGTATAATTTTACTATGTATAAAATATATGTACAGCACTTGATAAATATTCAGAGGAGATTGTAAGTGGTCTAATTACTAGTAATATTTTATAGAATAAAAGATTATTATAATAACGTACTGAATTTTTGTGAGTATTAGTTCGGATGTAACAGATAAAGGGATAAATTTCAAATAAGTTAAGATGAAAATTTGATTATCTAATTTTAGTGTTTTTTCTCTTTTGTTCATAGTGACGAATAATTATTAAAGAAAAAGTGGTCTTCTTTCTGTACATTCTCTCTGAAATAAAATGTTAATGACACATCATTGATTGACTCGAGTATCTTCGGAAACTTTCATTTGTGTGTGTTACTGTGAGTGACTATTGAGAATTGAAAAGCAGCCCAGTACAGTAGTGGTTGAGGAGATACACAATACATATGTAATGCATATTTGAATATTAATAATCTGTAATGGACTGGATGGATTTCTTCAGCCTCTACAGATTCTTGTATGCCTATAAATAATACAATAAAGATTGATAACGAACAGAAAAAAGGACTTTCTATTCTTCGGATGATAAGATCAGAATTGAGAGGAGGACGAGAAGCGCAAGTAAAAAAGGCAAGAGTGAACTGGCTGGAAAGGCTGACTGGTTCCTGTCTCTCCTTTTACTATCGACAATTTGCAATATATGTAATCGTGCAATGCAAACAGTCTTTGGACGAATAATAATCGTCCTACGTGCATATCTGTACAGAAATCGAAGGAACCACGCCACTCAATCTTTTCTAATCAAATCAGTTTACTCGCCGTCTATATATTATATGCACGGCACTCTATCATAATCATAAAAAAATCATCTACATATAAACTTACACATAAAAACACACATGTACACTTTTAATACACAATACTATACGCCTAGTCTACTCTACAGTGTTTCATATTTTATTCCTATCTATCGTGATCGTGTGCATGTATTTTCATATGTAATAGTAATTACTAATTACGTATCCACTCCATTGATTCACTCCAGGGTTCTGCAGAATGCTCTCTAATTCGGCATCCCTTAGATTTTAGAACAATACAAACATAACTATAAAAGCCAACAAATCCTCGAAAAACTCATTTGTGTATACTAGTAGTTTCCAATAGCATATAGCATTATAGTAGTATAATTATAAGCGTATAATATTAATCTGTAAAACAAAGAAAAGTTAGCATGCCATATTCATCATATAATATGTTTACATGTATTACCGCATCTTGGATTGTCTGAAGAAAGAATGACTGAGACAGAATCCATAATATTATCTCAAAGATACTTTCGTGATACATAAAGACAGCAGTTTGTAAATAGAAACAATATGTTTAAAAAAGATGCGTGTATACCACAAAATGATGATTGTAGATTGAATCATTGAGTTATATGGCTAACCACAAACTTGAGAACATAACACAATAAAAAGAAATGACCATCAAGTATTTATTTGAGCCACACCACAGAAAAAACAGGGGCGACTTCCTGCAGCTGCCATTTATAGGAGGAATAATAAAGAAGAATAAAACTCCACTCTCTGACTCTGCTAACTAATAAGTAACTACAAGTTACATGAATTGGACTAAAACATCCGTATTAGTTTTAGAGAGTGTAGGAGTAATATTATATAATTTCTTACAAGCAATCAGTCAATGACAATACATATGAAATGAAACAAAGAAAATTTTCTTTGTGACTGCCTCTGTGTGTGAGAAGTCCTAACGGTTGACCACACACTACCAGAAGAAAAAATGAGCATTGAGCATTCCTTCCCATCCGTGTGTAAATACACAGTTGTCGATATGAGGAAACCATCTAATATCTACTTACTACTTACTTAGACTTAATATGTATTTATGTTGTAGTGAATGTTCATGTCCTGATGACTCCCTGCCTGGACTACAGTTAATGCTAGTTGTGTACCCTTAAAACAAAGGACGATTGCAATATTTGCAATAACAATAATAGGAATAATAATAAAGCATACATAATTACTAAGTAATGGTGTACCAGTAATGATACTGTTGTTTTCTCTAATAAAATGTATTGTTGTGTAGATAGTGTCTCATGATGTCATCTTTCACTTAGTTCTTCTTCTTCTTCACAGAAGTTCACATCACGATACGCATCTCGTAATCCAACAACAGAAAACATGGAATTACAATACAATACATTAATGACACTAGTAGTTGCGCCCTTCTTATCATCAAACGCTAATCTTACTAGTAGTACCACTACTGCACTGCATACCACCCCCAACATCATTCATTCAGGTCATGACCAAATCGCACAATAACCATTCAGACAGAGTCACAAGATTTGCAGTGCCATGCAAAAGGTGACAATAGGAAATTCCGTACAGTATAAATACACATACAACACACAGACCCATTACATTATTGCAATAAATAGTTTTACAAGGAAGACACATAACTATCCGGCACGAGAACTATACAGACTGTGTGTGAGTGACAATGCGATTTAAAAAATATTACATGATTATACGAAGCGACTTTGTTCTGACTGTGACTTGACTGTGTTGTTTTTATACATGTGTCTTGAATGCTCTGTCAATCTTTTATAAATGATAGTAGAAGTATCGTATACAGAGTGAAGCATGATATATATGAGAGCACTGCCTTTTTTCTTTTGTAATATGGTGAGATACTGTAGGGGTGGTTGAGTCAGTTGTTTGTGATATAATGTAACGTCATGCTAAGTGCCTTATTTGTTGTGTACACCAAAAAAGTTAATTTTACGGTAGAATGTCGTCGTCGTTGTTGTTGTTGTCCTCCTCTTTCCTTAAAGCTGACCACGAACAAGAGGCCTCAGAAGACGACTCTGCCATTTTCTGACATATCGTAATATTATACTTCACTGTTGACTACGCTAATATGCAGAGAGTCTGTTGCCACAAAAGGTAGTCGGAGGGTGTAGTCATGTCTCATGTAGTGTCGGTCGGGAAGACCAAGTCAAATGTATCTGGCTTAGCATTGTCGTCGTCCAACCAAGAAACACACTTAAGGCTATAAAGAATTACATCACGGTATTGAATCGTTTCCTTTATGTTATTTTATTTTATATTCTCGCTACTTTATGTGTATTATAAAAGTGACTTGACTTCAGTTCAGTGAGAGAGTCGTTCGTCGTGCGCACACACAAGGCACACCAACCACCACCAAAGAGCTGTGTACCAAATGTACTTCGCTTTGGCTTGTTCCTGTAATATTATGAGACAAGTACATATTATACCTACTACTACTACCCACAAATAACAACGGAGGCTTGTCATATGAAGTGAAGCACCATGTAGCTACAATACTTCTTCGACCGTGTGAAAGCCATAATAATAACAATGGGAAGATTGCATAATTGCTTCATTATTTTCTTTTACCTGAATCTAATTCATATTCTAAACATTCTGCAAAACGACAGTTCATTTTGCAAATTTCATTTCCAACTGGAATTTAGCCTTTACTGCAATCGCAGCATAACGTTCCACAACAGAAACCTTCATTCCAACTCCTAATAAAATTATCACTTCAACCAAATGCACACTGCGGCAGAAATAAATGAGAAATATTGCATTGTACTGATACAATACATGTACAAATATATATTTCATTTTCTTAGTTTATATGAAAACAAGAAAACATAATATGTTTTCATATAGCATCTTAGTGGGTATTAGTATTTTGTGTCATATTTACTAGATTGCTACGAAGTTATGTTACGATCTTCGCGGATGGTTGAAACGTTTTGGTAAAATAATAATAGGATCACATATTGTAACCTTGGGCAAAATTAGAGAAATGAAAACTTGAGTAAGGAAAACAAATAGACCAGACACAAAGCCAGTGTGGTGTACATGCAAAATGCAACTGTCTCACTGTTCTTTGTCAGAAATACTATAAGGTAAACTACACTAACAATAACCATATTAGATTCCAACATTTCGAATACATAGATGCATTGAACAAGATACTCAATGATTTTTGACATCATTCATCATCATCATCCATTCACTTGTTCATGTGCTCGTGTCTTAATGTATCACACATACCACCCACTTTAAAGTTATCGCAAAGAAATTATTAATCTTTTGCTGTGAACGACGCTCCTCTATATAAGTATGCATGTGCATATTCAGTATTATTAGTGTCGCAAAATAGGGTGTGTTGTATTTTAGTGTGCAAAAATGTTGAATACGTGTTAACTTACATAAAACCTTCGTTTTAACCAAGCAAGGAATTGTTGAGAGCTATGCAAGCACTTAATATATACATGAACTACACATAAAACCAATATGGAAAAGTGAGGGGCATGTTCGAAACAAAGCAAATAGAGGTTAACATGGCATATTACTTCCTAGACAGTAAATGTTACAAGGATTAAAGTTTTCGTTCATTAAAGTGTAAAATTCGATTTTTATAAATAACTTAGTTGAGTTCTTTCATTTTTATGGAACAAACAAGTAATTTCAATGGTAGCACATAGATGAAAAAGAGATACAACAGATTTTTCTCAAGAACTCTTAAGGAAACAATACTATTTACCTTAGCATAAATCCCCACCCAATAAATTAATTACAATTAATGCTCAATTATTTTTCATATACGACTCATTTGTCGTCCTTTTCAAACTTAATCTGTCGTGCAGTGTAACCTACTATACCAAATAATGAATAAAGCCTCATGGCAAGAAGTGAATTCATTAAATGTATTTGAGAATCGTCTAGCAACAAAGGTGGAAACTTCATCGCTTGTATGTACATATAATATGCACAATCGCAATCTTATTATTATGTTGATTAAGAATGAGAACAGTGAATAGAAATTTTATGAATCACCACCGCAAGAGCGATTTATGTCAATCATCAATCTTGTGGTTTTTAGCGATCCAAGGTAAAACTGAAATGAGAAAACTCTCAACAACGGAAATTCATTATTTTTGATTCAATTCAGTTCAGAGTAGTATTTGTCAGTCACAAAATATAGCTATCATCATCACCAGCTCAAATGGACTCAATGAATTGTTTATTTCTCCTACCGCTTTAGTGTTCACATCTTCATTTTATCAGACATAAAAGCTCTAATAGCTGTCTGCAATCCACAACAGTCTTGCTTGGCACTATACCTAATCTAAGTCTGGCGAATAATGCACATCAGAAATTGTGGCAACAATGTTTAGATATACCACTAATTTTATTTTATTACGCCCGTTCTACAATTTTATTATTCCACGTGTATCAATCAATCACTTTTGTTTATGTATTCCCGAAAATTCTATTTATTACTCCAAAGCTTTTTTTATGTCTGTCTCTGTTTCAGCTTAAATCTTAGCAAGATTAAAGCTGAAACACGTCAGACTGACATGAATTAGGTATACACTTTACTTAACAGATAGAGATAATGGAAATAAATGGTGATTGAAAGCGAAAACAATTATTCCATTTCGAATTCTTCATCTGCTTTATGTATTTTGTTATGAGAACATAATCAACAGAAGCAGCTATTTGCCGGTTTTGACACTTGGAAATTCGCAAAGACATTTGCTTATTGATAAATGTGTTTATTTCAATCAAACTTCTTTCTCTCTCTTGTACAGATTAACGCATATTTATTCCACAGCATGTTTTGTGTAAAATATGGAATTTTATTATAGTTGTCCAATATGATGTTCCCAGTTGAATGAAATCGATTTAGTTTCGCTTACAAAATTACTGAAAAGCGATACGATAATTGTGTGAATGCACAATATTCAATCGAAATAAAATAACCCATATGGGTAGACGGATGATGACAGAATTGCACTGCATCATTGCATTGTCGTAGTCAAGTTACAGACACTATTTATTATTTGTCTACAGCATTAAACTCCGAATCTAAATAGAAAACTGTGAGTGCACAAAAAATTATCACTGTGGGAAATAGCCGCAGTGAATATTTTTTGGCCCTCTTCCAATTACTAATGCACAATGACTTGAGTTCAGAGTGGTGGGAATGCCTTTTCATGTTGCATTTTGTGTTTCTATTGGTATTGATTCTCACTCAACCCTCAACACACTACAATCTACACAAGTGTTCTTTCAGCTAATTATTTTCTGTGCTTTGTTTCATTTTGCTGGTATATTTGCCATGTTGAGCAAGATCTGCTTTGGTGTGATGATGGAGCAAACCTCTATTTTAATGCGAATTCATGAAAATCCGCTCATGTTATACTTTATACTACTAAACAAATCAATAATTTGGCGTGCATGAAAAATGAAGATTTCCGTACCTTGTTGTGTGTGTGTGCAATTAGAGCTGTGTAGGTTTGCCTAATTATCATTATTCGCTCAACAAAAGAAGATTTGTGCGTATCAACTTTTCACATCAGCGTCTCAAGTAGTTTCATACACATGTATATGTGCATTGTATAGTGTGTGCATTAGTTATGTATGTTGTTTTTCAATAATTCTTTTCCACTCTCACTTACTTAAATATGTATAAGTGTAAAAGAGCAGCTAGCACGATGTTACAGTTTTCATCTTACAATTTTGGGATGAAACACCATACACCAATTAGCATTGGAAACACGCTTCAGAATGTAAATTTCTTAAAATCTTGTTCAGCACACTATAATTTCGCTACATCATACAGAAGGTTCACACTCCTTCAAACGTATTATTATTAGGTACCAACCTATTCCAAATAATTTTAAAGAGAATCTGCAATAATTAATATGACTTCGTCCGCTACAACTAATGCATACCTATACATCAGTTGTAAAACAAATCATTCCTCTACTACACTTATCTGACTACACTATTATTTTGAATTTTCTCATTTTGACTTTCATTAATTTTATATATACTGCAAGGATTAAGGGTATTAAACATAGGTAGTAATAATTTTTGACAATGAATACGAATAGATTCGCCATGCATAATGATCCACATTTCTGTATATGTATGTTAAAAATGGGGCAACTGGATTATTATAATCTTTTGAAAGTATAACAATAGGTATTTGCATTTACATCTTAACACATGATGTATCAACACACAGCTAATCATTAAATTCTGAAAAGCAAACTAAAGGTTGATTAACAAATTCGTAGAGCGACTTTTGCAATCTGGTAATAATCTTGAAATGAAATCACTCGAACATAGAATTCATGAAGCATTTATAATCAATAATGACAGTACTAAAGGAAAAAGCGTTGGATTTTCATGTTAGCCTTCGTATAAAGTATAAACTGAATTGCAGCATGAAGGTATACAAAATCGACGGTTTCGACACTAGTGCTGCATTTTAGACAATCAGAGCGCTCAGTTGGAAGAAATGAGGTACTTGATTGTCCTTTTACAGCGTCCATCGCAATTTATAATTTGTTATGTACAGTGTACAGTACCTATCACCTCTGGCTTTATCATTAAAAATAGTTAGCTAATTGACACCAAGATCAAACTGTTATTTGTAGCATAGTGTGTGTGTATATAAAACACAAACGCCTCCAGAGCTATTAGTGGCTAAGGCGTGCATATATTTCTTTATATACATACATACATAAAATATATCCACTGTTCACAACCTTAAGGAAACTTGGGAGAGAGCCTGAGCAAAACTACTCGCTTAATTGATACTGGTTGCTAAATACGCTGCCATTATATGCGAATTCATGCATTTAATGAGAGCTAGCTAAACTTTTATATTATTGCATATTTCCAGCAGCAGCAGTAGCAAAGCAATGGGAGCAAAGTTGACTCAGTCAGTATCCTAAGTTTGCAATAACTCTTCCAGCTCTAAGGAAAACATTGGTAAGTAATGTTTAGGTTGCGTTGGCTTGAGCCACGGAATTGATATTGGTACTTATACACCAGCAGAAAAAACCTTGAAGCCTTGTCAGATGTTATCCAGACCAGAGCCAACGTCACAGTCTGTAGGCCAAATAACTAAAGGGGCGCTACTAAGAGAAGTCTAACTCCAAGGACTCAAAAACCAATTGCTTTTTCATAAAAATGTCGCTCTCTTTCCTTCTTGCTTAAAACTGTTGAATCCATTACATTAGAGATGTTTTTACAGCCATTTACAAGCAATTAGCAATCTTGTGCACAACTAACACAACTCACTTGGCTTTCAGTCTTCAGTTCAGTAGTGCGTCCTTGAGTACGAAACTTAACTCAAGAAATAGTAGGATAAGGAAATACTTCTCTTTCTTTATTGAACCCAAAATCTTGAGACAAATACTACTTGTAGTTGTCGAACTGTGAAATGTCGTTCTCAAACTTTCATTTCATATTTTTACAATCTCCTAATAAATCAATAACTGAATCAATAAACAAACAACCATTTCATTGTAAAATTCGTCCTTCAGGTTACAGTTCAGACGTTATATAAATAGGAATAATATGCTCAGGAATTTTTCAAAGAAAGTAGTAGTGCCATTGAACAAAAACAGAATTGAAAGAAATATTGTTTTATTTATTTTCGTGTAGTATTGTGTATGTTGTATGTGTATGAAGGAATAGGAAAACCGAACAGCCTCGTTCCTTCTTGTTGGGCGTGTTTGGTAAATGAGAACGAAATTGGGGTAATGGGCGAACATTATTTAACAAAAGAACGATCGTCATTCTGTGAGACTGAGATGTTCTAACATCCTAACACGAACACTTTAAGGTCAATTGTTGGCAACTACTACCTGAGAAAGACAATGAAGCAGAAAGGATTCTCAGCCGTTTACTTAACAACAAAAGGAAAACGCGTATGGATATTGGACATTAGCATAACCACATAATATACGTCCATCGATAAAATGAATGTTCGACAACAAAGGAAACTCTTAACAAAAACGTCTAACAAAACCGTTGGATGGACGCATAAAAATATGATAGGCATGTTCATGTTGCAATGCAATTTACATACAACAGCTTACCGACTAAAACATAAATATGACATGATGCACAAAAACTGCTTTGTCACGAGCAAAATAATTAAAAGGAAAAACCAAGTAAACAGTGTGCTACGTTCTATTAAAAAGTCAATACAGCACAACACTGTCATTAGTATATAACATAAGGATTGACCTTTTGCGCAGTAAAAACAGAAATTGTGATCAATACATGTTTATTGCAATAATTAATAACCAATACTACGCCGGTGTTACTAAATTGCATGTAAAATGTGGAGCAAATAGAATAACAAAATAATGCTGTGTAACCTAAATGTCTTATGGAAAGCTAGCAAACAAAATGCGCAAAAAAGATTTAGCAAGTGGTGCATGAAAAACCCATATGTTTTAATCAGCCTGGAAAACTAAACTTAACAATAAGGTCATTTTTTGCCCATACAGAAAGAGAAAAACCAGTTTTACAATGATTTATCATAATTTAAACTGAAATCCGTAGAGCATGGCTGTGGAATGATTTTAATCTTGTTCAGACTCTGACGACACTTGAAATTGAAATGGTCTGGATAGAATATTGAAAAACAGTATAAATTTGTATTCTATAAGAACAGCACGTTTAAACAATAGTAAAGCACATAAAAAGTATTCCATAAAATTGTCATTCTATACTCCTACTTATTTTCATAGTCTCTGTAAAGCTTCGATCAGTTCAGGGTCGACGATGAGGGTATATACAAATACAGGAAGCATGGGGAAGAACATTTGTCAGTTTAATACACCCTTAAAGCAAGCAATTCACTTGAGAGAAAAACTGAATTGACTTTTACAACGACAGATAAAACAGTGGTTGCCGTTAGTGGAGCAAATTTATGAAGTGACTCAGCTCGTATCACCAAACAAAACAGATTATGTTTTATATATAGACTTTCATCAGTAAATCGTGTGTTCTCTTGCCATTGCTTCGGGTAAATAAACATACCTCCAGTTGACCTTCAGTGTTATGGAAAACTATCACTGCAAAAACATGTTGGCCACTATCACTTTCTGCGAGACTCTTCGGATCGGGTGTTAAGGTTCTTGGTGGTTGTGAGCAACATAAACATAAGAACTTTACCGCCCACCTATATTACATCTACACAAAATTGATTTTAGTTTCAGATGAACACTACCTTAAGCCGTTACCGTAAAAATATTTATCGTGCAGTCTACACACAATCACACAATGTATGTCTTATCTTCCAACATAAATATTCTTAATAAATTAGCAAGTCCTCAGCAAACTTCTTCTCCTTTAGTAGCCTAAATCTACTCAAACAGAAAATCATATCTCAATTTTATCCCACGTCCAATGCTCTCTTATCACTCATACCGATACAGCACAGCATTATATTTTATATTCAACTGCAGTATAGCACTTCTTATCATTTACATAATATAATGCTATACACATAATGTGTGGAGTATTTTAGCACAAGAAAATATGGAAATATCTTCCAGAGTGCACGTCAACGCATAGAGGCTTCATATATGAGAGATATGATGAATAGAAAAATGCAAATTGTTATTATAGCTGTAACTGTAAATACCTAGGTAACCTAGCCATGCGTTAATCTCGAAAAATCGGTATAAGGGCGGAGTGAAGATTTTAATCTTCAGATCCTGTGGATTCTGCACGGTTTGTAGATAACAAACACTCTAGCATATTGACAAAAATGAGGCAAACCAAAGGTTAAGAATACACCAACACAATACTATTGTATCTTGTATTATGTATTGTATCTTTAGTCCGTCTAAGCTAGTACACCTAGGAAAGAAGAACAAGATGAACGGATATGGCTTATTCTTCTAAAAGTTTTTGAACATGCTCCTTTAAATGATGTATTCAAGTGTTTACTACATTTATTGGAGTAGGTATAGGGAAAATAAAATAATGCAGACATGCTCACATTGTATGATGCGTGTTTATATGCATAATAATCCCATGCATGGTCTTAATATTAATAGATATACTGATAGATACACTCATTCTGCACGCTGACATGCACATACAATGCAGTGTGTACTTTAGTGTGTGTGTAAATGTTCAGTTGCCCTGAATGTAAAATTAAGATTTTGCAGATAATATTTTTGATGTTAAGTTAAACTGTGTAGGGTTCACATTTAGGTACCTATCAGAAATTATTATGCATCTTGGTGTGTTCACAGTGTAAATGTAAGGTGAATGCATGTGAACGTTGCTTGTGGAAATTGAAGACGGTTTTTCAAACACTTGTACACATATGATGTAGCATATAAATATATAGAGTACAGCGAGTAGGTACTGAAATTATGTTTCAATCTCAAGATGAATGGGTGTGGGCGCATCGGAGTACATGTGATTGTGAGCTGATTAAGCGTATAGCTGTGTAAATATAAATAAAATGTTGATAGAATTTCGAAAGAAGTTTGGTGTTTTCAGAGAATTCCAACCCTTGTCATTTAATTTTTAGCTAATCAAAGTGAAACGAAACTTGTAGTCAACATGAGTACGCGAAATAAACGATTAACGAGTTGAGCTTAGTTCATGGTCATGGTAATTATTGCCACAGTTGCTGCTGCATTTCTTCAATTCTGTAACTAACTCCTTCATTTTAATCAAATATGACTTTAGAAATAATTACAAAGGTGTACTTGTACTTGCTCCTTTATCATTGCTATACGAAATCTACGAAACTCCTCAAAAACCAGTATTTATCGTCAATCAGCTCTCAAATATTATTTTCACAAAACTTCAACTGACACAACATCTCAATTAAGTAGCTGCAAAACACAGCATTTCCCTTTTTCTTTACTGAATTATTAGCATTATTAATTGATTTTCCATTCGTAACATGATTTCACGTCATATACAAACACAAAATAGTACAATTTACATAACGCACTTTTTTGGTAGAAATATAATTTTGTAAATATGTAAAAATGTTATCTTTTAATTCAACTTTTCTTCATTAATTAACTTTGGTTACAATACACGAACGATTCAAAATCACTAATTAGCAAGTCATTTGGATGAAAATGACGACTTTCGACACAGGCCACTCACATCATATTCTTTTTAAAAATCATGTGTAATTGCGCAATGAGTCGTTACATATTTTCAAAACTCATTGAGGCAAAACATAACGAGATGCACTTATGAAGTTAGAGATACTCTGCGTGCATCTAAAATGCTACTGCACAGTTACAACCGTGCTAGAGTCTGCTCTAACATTACATTATAGAATCAAGGCAACCAATAGATACTACAGGTACTCAAGTTACTTAGTATTTTTTTACTTTAAAATTCAAGTTTTTAATCCTGGATATAATTTTCACAATTTTGGAACATATTGTAAATTTCAATTGGTTACTGGGTCCAATATCGCAGAAAGTGGACCCAGCATGAAGATAAAAATGAAAATAAAAAATATTGAGGAATAGTACCTGTAGTTGTAATAACCTATAGTAACTTCTCTTGGTATGTGAAATAACAATAGTTTGCATGAATTATGTATTACATAAGTAGAAGGGCTTAGGTTGGAATTAGAGTTCGCGCTGCCTACCTTTGAGACACAGATTTTCCATTAAATAACAAACGAATTGGGAAATGCATTTGCCTTTGAGAATTGTGAGTCATTCTTGAAGTGGATCATTTTTTGGTATAATGAAAAGGATGTGACGTGACCCAATAAATTCTTAGCCTAAAGAATGACTATGTGAAACGCCTTATAAATATGATCATAAATTGATATTGTTATTGCCTACTTATGTTTAGGTAAGAAAACGGTGACAGTAAAACGCTCTATACACAATATTCATGCAAACAAAGAATTTACATTTTTATGCATGAGTAAATACCTATATATATAATGCACCAATACAAAGCAAAAGAAATAATATTGTTGCATTATTGTATATATAGGTAAATAAATATAATATATACATACACGACATTGCAATCTATATAATGCATCTGTACGTAAAATATAAAACAGTAACTTGTTTCTATCTTACCTTCTATCTACAGTATTTTTGTACGAATATATAAAATATATATTGGCAATATCTTTATCTGGGATTATAAGTTCCTTGATCGTATGCATGATTTCTTGCAAAGCCTATAGAAATGACTGATAATATGTCAACTATACAAAATCATGTTATATATTCTTAGAGATTATTACTATAGATATGTAACGGCTCTTATAATAAATAGATTATGCCTATGTAAACCAACAATACATATAGTACATTTTTTTGAAAACTGCTTGCAAAAGCCAACAAGCCGGCTACTCAGACGAATACAGATAGAACCGCAATATATATTACACTTACACAAACACCAGAGTGTATAGTGTAAATCTGTACAACAGAAATACCTACACTAGAAAACAAACAGCGAAAGATGTCTGCTGTTTTTCTGCTGAGACTGCAGAATAAGAAAAAAATTGGGGTACACTCAACTCAGCCGTGTGTATGTGTGAGTGGGCTATGGCTATACACAAGACTGATAGGGACTATAATGTAATGATAATATAAGCAAAGGATGTAGTGTGAGAGATGTATGTAGTGTGTAGGTAGAGATGATATTATAGATTTTATAATCCCATGATACATGGCAGGAGCAGCATCAGTCAAGAGTGTAATATCTAATACGATACATAAATCCAGTAAGAATCCACATTGGCTATGCTGTAATTGCTTACATTCACTGCACGTATATAGATTCAAGTAAAACGTATAAACGCAAGTAACGTAACCAGTCGAGATGAACAAGGCTAGACAAAGTAAGCCTCGCCTGGAGCTTCATTTTGACAGTTCACAAATCACTGTACAAAAGAGTTGCAGTTGCAGCTTGCTTGACTTGCCCATAGTTATTGCCTCTACTCCACTAGACTACATTGCAGATATTCAAAACATCGTTACTGAAAGCAAAATTAGATAATACAATCTTATTGTCGTCATATATTCGCATCGCATGGTCCTAAGAAAAGTGTGGTAAGAAAGTGAGTCCTAGATTTGATGAACGTAGTCGTTGTTGCAGTAAAAGTCTCGTAGGTAATCATAGAATGCAATGAAATGAGGTAATCTGCCTATGTGCATACATGTACGCTTTCTGCATGTCTTGTCCTATACATGCTAAGTGCACAATATTCATTCTTACACTTAAATGAATACTGCGACTACATAGATACATAGAGATATTTATATATTATACATTCTTGCAATATTCCACAGTGTAACAATGTAGACATTATATTTGCTTAGTCTTGACAGATCCTCACTAAAATGCAGAACACCGTAGTTTCTCTTGTGCATTTTAACAAGCTCTGACGTATCTGTATTTACTTAATATTATAACACTAATAGTGTGAGTTACCAATTGCTCTTCTGACATACGCATACCAAGTGTCTATTATAGTCTGTAATCCTACTATATACATACAATACAAATAATAAATATATTAGCATGCCGTAGTAGAAATATGCATTAATTGTGAATAAACTGAAAGTATCATTGAATTAATATAGAGTGACCCTAAAAGTAACATACGAAGGATTTTCGTTGATTCTTTATTTGCAATTGCAATAGTGTTTTGTATAGAAATAAGCATAAAGAACTTGCCATCGTGTAAATACTTAAATATACTTAGTTATATAAAGAGTAGCTATGAAAAAGTTAATAATAAATGAATAAGTATAACGATATTTTTTTCGTGTAGACTCAGAGTAAGAGTTAGGAAGGTAAAATGGAAACAAAGGAAATAGAGAGGAGGATTGATGGTGGGAGTAGAGTGTAGAGATTTGTCGGTTTGTGCTTATTTTATGCAAATGTGAAAAAGTTGAGGAAAGACTTGTTGGTTTTCTTACCTCGTGAGCTTTGGGATAGACATGACTGCAGTGTGGAGTATGAAGGGCACCCTGATGATTATGTTGACTATTGGCGTGAAGAAGACTGGGCTTTGAAGACGGTTGTTGCGAAAATGTAGCACAGTGAGCAAAGGGAATTCCCGACAAAATATTCCAATTGCTCACGCACAACAGTACAAACAGAAGCTCTGGTAATTGGAACAGTCTTATGATGGAACAGGCTCGTCGGCTCAGCTTCTTGGCCAACGTCTGTTGATTTTGATGGGATAGCGATTGAGATCGAGTAAATAGCTGACAGGCGCCACGGCCACCACTTGTCCCCACATTTGGTCGCCAGTCATTAGCCAACGAAACTAAATCTGTCCGCGTCATTCTCAATTAATATTTCAGTCAACACTTTTCCTGTCCAAATTGTCCCTTTTCTCTCTATCGAAGCACTGTCACGAACAAAAACCAGGTACAAATACAAATACCAGTTCGTGTCAATGAATTACGGGATATGAGCTGTTTTTGTAGCGGATGTGTTTATACGTAATATCGTTTTGAATTACGAGTCTCACTGTGTCAATTCAATGCTGAGTATTGAGTTACGAGTCTCATTTTTATTATCTTTGTGCCGTATAGAACGAATCAATGAGAAAAATGCAATTTGTGCCCTAACGTTTGTCTCAATCACCGATTTGATTAAATAATACAGTGACAGTTCTTAAGTAGTAGAGTGATATTTATAGCCGAATTTAATTTAATTGTATAGGCTGTGTGTCGTATCGTACTCCTTGCTATAAATATGACGATAATTGTTAGAGTTCTTTGTCAATGATCATTTTTGAGTATTTCTTGTCTCATTGTTTTCAATAACATTCTATTTATTTTGTTTTTTCGTAATAAAGACTATTATTAATTGAGTAGATGATACGTACATTTGAGTGGATTCGAAGCGGATAAGAGGAGCACATTGTGGAATTCATAATTCATTCCGAGAGTTTGAGGCTTATGTCGATATTCACATGTCCAGTTCATTTTAACGATACTAATCGAATTTCAACAAAAGCTACGGTTACGTCATCTTCTTGTAAACACACAATAGAAACTAATTGTGAAGAGTACTTGATTGAGTGAATGGATGAAATTGAATCAGTCGCTGAACAATTAATAAAAGAATGCAACTATTTCAATCCTTGGATCTTGTGACACGTTCATTGGACTGTGTAACTGAATATATTGTCGTATTGTACTCCAATTAGATGAATAGTCCAAAAAGGAAGAAACAATGAGCTGCTGCTGCAAGTCCAGACGTCAACAACGACGAGGTAACTTGATATTTGTCACAGACATCAACTGAAACAAAACAAAGGGAAGAATATTGTGAGACAATTACACACATCATGCAACACCAAATAAACGTATACGTGCTTTACTTACTTATACACTACTAAAACTTTCCAAATATATTTGCATATTTTCTTACAACATAATTATAATTCTACAACTGTCTATATTTGCACTGCAGATAACTCAATGCAATTGAATGTGTAACATTCCACTCCAAATCAAGTTTAAAAACTATTTAAGAAAGCGTACGTCTCTCTCTTTCACTCTCAAAAAATGTAGCTTGATATTCCCAAAACACTAATTTCGTGGGCAAAACTAAGAGAAAATCCAATAAAACACATTTCTAAACTAAAAGTTGACCAAAGGTGTAAATGAATACATAGTAGCTATCCTTCTATACGTGCAGAGAACTTGTGTGGTTGCATTAGCGAATTACCTGTCCAAATAAACGATAAATAAATTAAAGGAAGACACTAGGACCACAGAGCAGACCACAGAGAGCATCCCAGACGTAATGTGTAATGGTTAATATAATGAATTGAATTGTTGAACCAAATAAACCTTCTAGGTCTCAGAATTTTCAACCTAATCTCTGAAAACGAAGGAAAAATAGAATACCTACCTACATTTCTAGTTGCGTGTACTTACATGTAATGTATCTGAGTGTGCTATAATACTATGCCTATTGCTAGTGCAAATAATAAATATTACCTAGAAGAGCACAAGACAAAACACACAATTACGGACACTGTATTTATATATAGTACTGTGAGTTAATTTCTACACACAGACAAACAGACAAGACACAAGAGAGTGCAGAATGTCTGTATAGACTGTTGAATTAATGGCAGTATGTACACAGTACATTACATAGCTAAGTATATAAGAATATTATGTAGAGGAGCAGGAGTGCAATGCAATGGCAAGGACCATTTGTAGAAAATAGCCTTGCTAAAAAGAAGAAGATGATTTTGTTGTGCGGTGGTTGTGTAGATGTAAGAGTCAGTGCAGTAAGGAGGAAAACAGTGAGAGAGATTCAGAGATTAGTTATATAAATGTATTACAGGTAGGTAAAGGAGTAGAGTGAGGCTTCAGTCAGGATACTTGTCCAAGTACGTAAAGAGTTGAAATAAAGTAAATGTTCTCCTTGCTCGTTCGACTGACTGACTGACTCTAAATGACTCAACCGAGTGAACTAAACAGACTTCGAAGCCAATCCAAAATCCAACCTTATCCCTATACACACACACACACACCGACACACCATACATACGTACATACATAATATATACATACATAAATGCACGCAAACATACATACTTCGTAAGATTAAACACTGTGCGACTCTATCCACATAAATAAGCAATGCACAATAGAGTGATGTAGAGGATACAGGTACAATCTTACAAAGTACAATGGAAAAGGATTGCAATTGCATTAATGCATGCTCCATTCCAATTCCCTGTGTATCCTTTACTAACCTACCTACCTATAGGTAAAGGCAACTATCTATTATCTCCTATCCACTTGGCTACGTTCAATTCCCATCACCTGCTCTTCTCTTTATTACTACATATACAAATATATAAATATATACATATCCATACACAAACATAAATACATTAATACATTGCAATAGCACTCAGGGGATACTACAATAAATAATATAAATAGCATAGCATAACATTATAACATAATATTATTATTGAAGAATTACTATTAGTTAGACAATGCCGTCGTTTAGCCCTGCTCCTGCATCAGACAAGTTTAAGACTGACTTGCTTTGATTTACTTTGTTCATAGTACAAGTACAACGTGCAATTGCTTAAGCTCAAATCTCAAATGTGTAATAGCGATAATAATAGTAATAATAATATGCTGGCCTTTCCAAGGCAATCTTTTAGCTGAATCTCTAAAAACCCAACTTCACTCATCTTCGAAATAATTAAACTAAACTCTTTTCGTAGTTTGTAATGCAAACCTTTGCCATCCTTTACAATAGCCAGAAAAATTGAGCTCTTCTTGTAGTCAAATCATGTTACGCTCCAATCCTTGTTTATTTTTAATAATGTGTTAAGCAAATATGTGCTACTATTCTTCTACCATAATGCATTACACTAATGTGTACGACTTCTATTTTTACATTTACTACTATATTTGTTTTCCTACATACAAACATTTTCAATTACTCCCTACGTTGTTTACTT
This sequence comes from Pogonognathellus longicornis, assembly GCA_034694085.1. Taxonomy (NCBI): domain Eukaryota; kingdom Metazoa; phylum Arthropoda; class Collembola; order Entomobryomorpha; family Tomoceridae; genus Pogonognathellus; species Pogonognathellus longicornis. Next base: position 31,520 of record JAQFYB010001047.1, read on the forward strand.
ACTACTTACTAATATTAAACTTTTCATGTTAAATACCTGTTATTAGTTCATAATTCATTATTTTTGAGTCCTAAGCTCAAATTTGCAGCCTCACTAGTATTTTACTATTACTTCAGTGCTTGGAGCGAGAAGATGAGGCTACAGTAAATACAGATACAACAGGAATGCCAATTATGTGATATGCTACTCAAGCTAAGGACATACTTACTATATAGACTTAGACAGTATACCTATACATATGTAAGTGCTATGAATTTATTAAATTAACATTTTGCTGACAAAACTATGTGTATACAACAATTTCATTACATTCCTTTGTAAACAGAATTTGTGCTTGTTACAAAATGCGTTGCTATAATATTCTAACTAAATGAGACATTAATATTAAAGCCACCTTTAGACACTAACTTTTGGTTTAATTCCTAATTTCAAAATGAGACAGAGAATGCATTGTTTCTAAACATGACATAATTACATAAAATTCAGAATTACTCTTGTGTCATTGCCTTTGCTCAAAATTACTAAACTACAGTAGTTCTAAACAGAAGATGAAACACAGAGTTAAAGCCTATTAGAAACATTGTGATAATTTCAGAATATTCTCATCATCTTCTTTCTTTTCCTCCATTACGCTTTACACATCTCAAAGAAAATTACATTCTGCTTCGTGCAACGAAATTATATAAATAACACTGCATTATATAAATAGCACGTAGTGATAAGAGGTGTAGGTTGAAGATAAAATAAAATAAAATAAACGAAAGAAGATTTAAGAGCATTATATGTGTACGTGTAGAGAAATAGGGAAAGAGCAATAGAATGAAATTTACTTAGTTTTAATTAAATTAAAGTAATAGTAATAATATTACTAACTATACGTAGTTATGACCACCCAATAACATAATAACTTAATAACCCTGTTGATAGACATAAATAGGCTAAAAGATACGCCAGACGAACCTGGCAGGTATATAGACGCTTTTGTTACTTGTTACTTACATACATTTAGCTGTTTTTAATGCTATGTAGTGTACTACTATCTGTAATACCACGAGTTTATGTTGCATGCTTGTTTGTACATATAATATAGTATAACAGCTAAATGTAATGTAGAAACATAATGTATAATGTACACGAGCATTACAAGTGCAATAGCATAGTGTTGAAAAACACTTGCAACCTATATAATATTTTATTTTTAAAACCATTTAGCGTTCCCAACAGTTAGCTTCAGACAAGACAGAAAAAGAAACAATAATAATAGCAAAAACACAAACAAACAGACAGAATCTTCTGTGTGGAGCAGAATTGGTTTTTAAACCTTGGAAATGTTCTTGCTCGTACTTATACTTTATTTTTATGAGCGACTCTATTAGTTGATGGATCTGCATGTATTGCTTCTTCTACTGTATATTGCTGTTATCAGTAGGAATTATTATTATTGCTAATACTTTTCCATATCTCACTTGGTACAAATTGACCATCAGATTTTGCAAGGTCTTAAATGAAAGACAACTAATTAATAGTAGATAGGGATTGAATAATATATGTTGAAGTAAACTCTCACTTACTTTTATGGAGATTTATTGGAATTTATGAAATTCCGATGGTTTGAAGCACAGCACTAAGGCAGAGAAAACCAAGAGGCAAAACACTCAATCAGGCAAATAGCAGAGAATCAAAGACGAGACGAGAAACTACAGCAATTGTGAAGAGGAGGAAGGACGACAAGAGCTCTCCGTTCCGTTCGCAATGCTAAATGTGAATGAGACTTTTGCGAAAAATTCCGCAGTGGTCTACCTGATGTTGTTAGAGTCAGACGAACAAGTGATGGGATGAGCGAGCTCTATCATTTCGGACGGCTTGAACACGAGGTCTGATGGGATATTTACTTTGTGTATTACAATTTCAATATTCGTTCTTCAGTCTTGTTTGCTGATGCTTTTAGTCGCTGTCCCTTTTTAATGTTGTACAACACCCATCATGAAGTTCCCAGCTAAAGCGAGTGCAAATAAAAACATGCTTCTTTAATAATTCAATCCTTCATGTCAGTTTCACTACGCTGAATTTTTAATCTACAAAAAATTATTGTTTAGCATTCGCTTTAGGTAGTGCTAAAAAATTAATTGATTGCTTTTATTGATTTTAATGTACCGTGACCCGTTGTTGAGCATTATTCCTCCAACGACTTACAATTTCACAGGTTGAGTATGCACCACACCAGCTCAGCTTTAAATGTTGATGAAATTGAATTTATTGTACTTAGGACTAATTCATCAACCTCCATCAACTTTTACGAGTAAACATTTTGTAGATTTTTCTTACTACTTTGTATTTATTCATTTACAATTTGATAATAATAATATTCCCTCATTCTTTTTTGTTAACTGAGTCCACACACTTTCCAACATTGAAATAATATTGTAATGCAAAGAGACACATTTCCGAAACGTGAACTCAGTTTGCACAAATTAATTTTCACAACCATTTACATTCAAATTGAACTAACACAAACACAACTCATTTTATTTGATTTTATTCTCACGGACGAATGATGAATCCCGTTAAAAGAAATTCATTGTGAATACAACACTCAATATACTGTGTATATTGATATACAAATTTTATAATGACCTCTGTGTAAATCGATTTGTGTACTTTGGCATTTATGGTTGAGACGAATAAAACTGCGTCAAATTTTGGTGATAGCAATTTTGTATTTATAACTGCCCGTGCCACTACCCTACAGAAAGAGGCAGAAATGTGTTCGATTAAGGTCGAAATGAAAACTGTTGTGGTTGTGGTTGCGTATGTGTGATGTGTTGCTGTTTGCAGTCCTCATTGCACTATTTTCCCTTGGATACACAAGAACATTATAATTTGCTGTTGCGAAAAGTTTCTTAAATTCCTATAAATTGCTAGCTACTTGACAAAAGTCTATACTGCATTAGCTGGCACACTACACTACTTCTATTCTGCAGGATTTTGCAGTTTCACCTAATAATCGTACATAGTGTGTGTGTTGCGAGCCTTAAAGATGTTACAGCTTTAGAGCCTGTTCTGCTCTCAAGGACACAATTTTACTTTCGAGTTTAGCTCTGGAGCCCGCTACTTTTTTTCTTATTCCTCCTAACCCAAACCATGAAGCATGATCATAATATTCAACTACAATATTATAGGTAGCAAACATTTTACAGCCCCGATCCCATACAAACGAATTTTCACATCAAATCAACTTGCAATCAGTTCACATTCACAGAAATACGACATGCATGGTCAATGCCAAGTTGTATCAAAGTAATCATACGTTAGGGTTTTAATGTTTAATTAAAATTTTGTTTGATGTAAGCTGCGTACATAAAATAATTATTGTGGTCCGTGGGAAAAGTAGTCTGCCTATAGGTACCTATATGCATATACCTTGTATACAGTTTTACTGTACGTCGACCCGTACACTAACCTTGTACGCTCTGCACAGTAAGCTCTACTCTACAAAAGTGTAAATCCAGAATTTCCGTGGCTCGGTTTTCCCAACACTCAGTATATAGTTCTCCTTTGTAGAGACAGGATGATGCTTCATTTAACCCTTTCACTGTATTCAGCCCAACCAGCAACTTGTGTCACTCGTGTGCATTACTTGTTCTTTGTTCATTACAGCATTTAAGTACATGAATTACGCAATGATTTGCAAATTCTAATATTACTACTGAGAATGTTATTATGATATGTGTGCTTTTATTCCAATCAGGGGCTTATTTCTTAGAATATTATTTTAGCACTGCTGAAACATGTTTTAATAGAAAATGATGAATAGTGTCTGTCTCAAATATTATGTTGGATTCATTCATTCATACCTAAGTACACTAAGTAGGTATGTAATGTAAGAGATTCAGTATTAAATTCTATCTTATATTCTATGAAGGTTCAAATCAGACACAACACTTGACTCAAGAACGTCCAATATAAGTACTTTATACGCAATAATAAGTAGCTTGAGCTTCCCCTTAATAAATATCAGTTTTTCATTTCAGAACTTATAAATTATACTTCACTCATTTTTTACTTAGAAAGACCATATTTGTTAAATCATCATCATATATCACCCAAACAGCTTGCAATTTTGCTTTACTCATACATACATCAAAAGTGTGAGTCAGAGTATGGAATGAACCCATTATGTCATAAATAAGATTACATACTCAAGAAAACACTCTAAGCAACTATAATGACCACATAACAGCCGCAATGTTTTCCTTCTTTTGCCAGGGGTAATGTTGATAAATTATTGCGGTACCTATTTAAACTGAGATAATAATATAAGTAGGTAATGCGAAAATATTTGAGAAAGTATATATAGTAAAGTTAGTACATAACTACAAAAAACAAATAATTTTATTAGAAGTCGGTATGAAAAATTAAAAATGTAAAGGTGCCATTACTTTAATTTCTCTTCCCATCTATTTATTTCATAAAAATGAACTATAACTACATATTATGCATGTGTATTTATGTAGCTTAAGTTCAATATGAGTCATTCATTTTTGAATCATCAATCAAGAATGTTTTAGCTTGTTAGCAAAACTGTCTTGTATTCAAAATATCGTAGGTAAGGGAATTACTGGGAATTACTTTGCATAATATGATGATAACTTACAAAACCAGGAAAAAATTTCCGTGTCTGATAACAAACATCTCTATATCTCTAAAAAATTCTACAGAACTGATCATTAGCTTCCTGAATGTTAGTGACAAAATCTTTGCTTTTTGCCTTAGACGCCAGCCCCCCCCCCCCCGCCTGGATGGATTCAGATCTGAAATTTCTAAGACGGGGGTAAATTTTTGTATAAGTCTTCTAGTAAAGGGATGATGCATTCTTTATAAACAATAATCAATTTTCATCTTAATTTTAATCGAAAACATTTAATTTTTAATGCAAAATCATCCCTGCTTTTTTAAAAGAATTCTGAGTGTGCAAAGTAACTTTCCGAGGCGCTTACTTTGCAAAATTTATGCTGATTTACATGTGTGCAAAGTAACCCTTCATGACGGGTTACTTTGCTCATACATGACATACAAACTCATTTTTTTAAATGGAAGATATTGTAAAAAAATTGTTTTTCGTATCAGACCAAAGTAGATCTATAATAAAAAATTTGGTGCAGTTTGGTATGTAATGGATGAAGATATTTCCAATAATCGTTATTTTGTGCAAAGTAATACCCGCATGGGTTATACATATTATACATATACATATGATGCTTTAGCTTTTAAAACGCCGATTGCCTGCCGCTGAGGGGTTTTTTATTTTTCAACATACGATTTTGAAATTTTGTATTCTAAATATTTAGAATACGCTCTATCAGGTTCTTATGGACCATTTTGGTGAACTATTTTTAGTTTCGAACTTAGAGCCAGGTCAAAGTTGACCAATTATCATGTATAGTTGCATTTTTCTCGCAAACTATAGGGAAATTCGAAAATATTATTGAGACCAAATATGTTTAGTGTATTAAAAGGAACATTTTGTATATCTCACTTTTTTCAAAAATTGTCAATTTATGGGAAATCCCCAAAAATGGGGTGCAGTAATTTCAAAAAATGAGCCGCGGCTGCAGCCCATTTCCAAAAAGAAAACTTGGAGTAAGGTGGATTATCGTATTATCTATCAGATGTGTAAATAAAATATTGGAAATGGGCTGCAGCCGCGGGTCAAAATTACGATTTTAATAATTTTCCCAAAAGTGCACAAAATAGAGATGGGAATGGTATCAATGAAAGCTAAACAGTAGCTCTAACCTCCGGGCGTGTTTATGTTTCACTCTCAAATCCCATCTCAACTTTTAGAATCTTTGATTCTACCGCGCAACCATCCAAGTATGGGCACGTATGAGTATGTGAGACAACGTTGAAATAAATAATACAGAGCCTTAATAGTGTCGTAGATACGTGTATAGTCCTGTTTGGTAAAAGTGCACGGACATACAGACGTCCAGACGTCCAGACATACAGACAGAAACATCATATCTAATAGTAGCTGTCGCTACTAATAAAATGAGTCGAGTCAGAATATGTATGTAGTCTTGAAACCTACAGCATGTTTCATGGCAACTGTTTCATAGGGATTTACATCAGGGGCGTAAAAACCACTGGCGCAGGTGGAACAAGCGGCCAGGGCACCAGGGTCTAGGGGCGGCATGGTCGAGAGACGCCAAGGTCTAGGATTGGTGTCTAAAGGCGCATGTGTGTATGTGAGCCCTGCAGCCTAGCTACTCGGGCCGCGCTTTCGTGTAGCATTTTAACTAGTATAATTCTAATAATTTTATCGAATGCAATGCATTATTATTAGTAAGTTTACATTATTCATGCTATTCAGGAATTTGAAGAAATTTAAAATTAAGGAATATTATTCAT
>JAQFYB010001048.1:0-37902 GCA_034694085.1 Pogonognathellus longicornis
TATGTGTAGTTGTATGTAAACTGTTCAAAAACGATAATTTCTTTATGCACATTTATGTGTAGTTGTATGTAAACTGTTCAAAATTGTTACTTCTTTATATATTTTTATGTGTAGTTGTATGCAAACTGTTCAAAAAAGATAAGTTCTTTATATGTATCTGTAGTTGTATGATTGAACAGTTTACATACGATACAACTACACATAAATGGATATAAACAAGTTAACTTTTTTGAACAATTTACATAACTTTTATATCTAAGTTTATGAGTAAATGTACATAATCATCGATCAAGGCCTAACGGTAAGACTTTAAGCCTGGATCGATGATACATAAACGGTACAAAAATGTTAATTTCTTAACATACTTTGGTAGTTTCTTTACACTTTTATATACAAATGTTTGTAAACTCTTTAAAAGTGTTAACTTCTATACTTAATATTATGTGTATTTGTAAGTATATCGATAACAAAGGCGATTTCATTACATACCTAGTTTTAGGTGTAATTATATGTAACTTTAAAAAATATAATTTCTTCATATCGTTTTATGAGCACGTGTATGTAAACTAATCAAAAATTTAATTATTCACACACATTTATGCCCAGTTGAACAAATAGGATCGAAAAAGCTAATTTCTTTACATTTATGTAAGTGCGGTTAACAGTTTAATATAAACTGGAAGACATATAAGGTTAATTTCTGTTAACACTTGTTTATGCAATTATTCTTTGTGTATTTTTCTGTGTACTGTATACAATGTTAGTTCAAGTTAAATTATTCGCATGCATTTACGTGCAGTTGTAAGTAAACTATTCATAAGTGTTGATCTCTATACCCTTATACCTTCTATGTGCAGTTGTATGTAAACTGTACGTTCAAAAAATTAACCTCTTTGCATACTTTTATGTGCAAATGTATAAAACGTTGCTAAAAGTTAACTTCTTTGTATGCTGTGAATTCATATCTGTTCAATAAACCTATTTGCTTTACTTTTACAAAACTGTCTCTAAACTCTTCAAAATATTTTAATTCTATACTAAATTTTATGTATAAACGAAGTTTTTAAACTCTCAATACTTATATAAGTATTGGTAATTTCGTTTTATTCCCTTATGTGATTGTTTGATTATCTGTAATTGTATGCAAATTGTTAACTTACAATTAGCTTAATTTGAAATCTTTACGTATGTCTCAAACAATTGTCTACGAATATGAGACTTGTTAAGTACCATTAGGTAATAGTTTACGGTTTTACACAAACAAGTTTTTTAGATGTTTAGTTTTTATTTGCATGTTACATCGTTACATACCAATCTAAAATATAAGCACTTAAGTGAAAATATTTCTATCCTTATGTTACATTAAAAGTTGAATGAATAACTAACCAAAAATACACCAAAAATCATTTCAATTATTTGTTTTTATATAAAGTTTTCGAGCTATATAAATTTTGTTTATCTATACTTCATGAATTAATGATATTATTGACATTAAGTGATATATTATGTATGTGTGCATCACGTCATCACATTTAAGAAAACAGTCTACGAGATTACTTACAAGTAGCAAATATTGTCCTTGTTGTGACATTTCATCATGTGAATGTTTAATATCTTTAAGTCAATGACATTGTGACAGATGTCTTCTTATCCAAACGAATTTGAGTGACATAAAGTGTGATGAATCGTACACAAAATTAAATGAACTTATTGATAATATTTATGGCTTAATTCGTACAATCCATTTATTATTTCCAAGAAAGGATTTGACAGTATTGCATTAAAAACTACGCATATCATGGAATCATATAAATTGTAATAACATTTTTCTTTCGTGAAAGACGTACATTCAGTAGCACATATAGTACACATTTTATGAATACGTTTGATCCAGTTTTTTGCGACAATGGTCATGAGCTGAAATTGGTTCAAATGACTTTGGATTCTGCACAGCTTCAGATTCTAATGGCGAGACAATTATGTTGTCATCAGGGTGAACAAAATACACCATAGAAAAGCGATTGCATTTTTTAACCCGTTCCTCTTCAGGAATAAGCACACGATGAGCCTAAAACAATAAACAAATAGGAAAATAATTTTCATTAAGATCAATTTAAAACTACAAAACAAGTTAGGTAGTTGAACTAACAATAGTCAAAAAATCTTAGACTGAATAGCAATTTAAAGATGTTTGGTTGTACATTTTAATTAATATGCATAACGAAATTAAAATAACTCCGAAATGCCCAAAAAAGTGCAAATCAGTAAACAATAGCACTATTAATATTTTTCGTAATGTTCTGTCGGCAGTATCGGAGAAAAGTTGTAAATGCTATAATAATTTTTAATACCGTTGCTGGAAAATATCCTCCAGACCACTGCTCTAATAAATCTCCCGTGTTCACAACAATAGCCCCCGGAACTGGAGTTGCTGGCACCCACTTATTATCTACCGTTTTGACCTAAAAAATATTCGTTTAAATATGTTTAAACATGTTACTGTAACTTTTTTTAAAAATATTTCCAATGCATAGAGTATATGTATTATTATTTAGGTTTAATACTTCAAGGCCTCCCATGGTGTCCTGAAACAAAAGGGTAAGCATTCCGTAATCGGTGTGCTCTCCACATCTTACAGTTCCAGGAGGAAATTCTTGATCACATGGAGGATAATACAAAGCTCGAAATGTTGAAAAACTGGGCACAGACAACTCATCTAAACAAGTGTGAGCTTTCATGAAAAACTCGGGATCTTCTAATTTCAATGAAAGCGCAAACACTCTCAGGAGCTTCTTTATTAATGATGTACTGGCTGACTCTAAATTGGACATGGCTTTTTCAAATTTGCAGGTTTCGGGTTCTGGAAAAGAAACTCGTCCTTTATAAAAATCGAAACTCTCTCTGTATTCATAAGACGAGTCTGGTCTCAATCTAGTTAAAAACGATTTGAATTTTTAATGTAATAATCTGGCATAGTACCTACTACCCACATATAACAGAACCCATGAGCAAACAGTTATTTACATGAGAAGAAAATATATTGGTGTACATCAGAAATACCTTTCTTGATTCGGTTGAGCCCATCCATGAAATCCTTTGGTTACATCTTTAGCAAATTTGTGCTTGTTCTCTGTGGGCATTTCAAAGAATGCTTTACTTTCAGCGAAAGCAGTGGATATCTAAATTATAAAAAATAAATTGCTAATAGTTATACTGTTTATGTACCTACCTAACGTAACTATCCCATTATCACCTATTATATTCCCACGTAGCAAAAGAAATGAATACCAGTTTAAAATTAATTGCAGTGACAAAGTGACAATTAAAAACATTTTGCTTATATGTAATTCAAAATCGGTCGCTCTATCATGTATTGTATAAGTATCTAGGTATATTATGTATTAATATGTCATAAAGAGTGGTTAGGTATAAATTTTTACCGTATTTTCGGGTAGCCCATGATTCACAAGGTATAAAAACCCGATTCCATGCAGAGCTTTCTCTATTTCTTTTACTGTTTCATCCCAATCAGCCTTACTAGGAGTTCTTCCGTTCTCTTCAGACAGTCTCCCAATGTCCACAATTGGAATTTTATTCATATTGAAGTATGTGTATTAAGAAAATAAATCCAATCTTACACAACGTCTACTTACCTATATAGATTGAGTGAATAACAAAATAGTAGAAATAAATTACTATATTGTTAACCAAACTAATAATGGGATAAATTTAATGTAACTTAAATACATTGTAATTAAGTAGGTACATAGACATAATAAGGAATAGGAAGTAAGTTTAAATCGTGGGGAAATACCTTCAAATTGTTTACAACAATGTGGTATGTGTGGTTTGTTGTTGCACGTAGGTTTAGTAACGTCGAATTCTGACTTTCCTCTTGACAGTCTCTATATTATATGTAAGACTGTGAAATGTGTGAACCACCAAGTTCTTTTCACTACTAAATCGTTCCAGAATTATGCAATCGATGTGAATGTGCTGGAGAGGGCTTCGCCACGAAAGCTGTTTACCATTTGGTAGAGTAGAATATTATGTGCCTCAAATTTCATGACCTTGAATCTTCCATTCAATACCTACAACAAGCCGGCGACAGAACAAAAACAAAACTTTAACTACAAACTCTCGTAGTAGATATAATGTAGATAGCTGTATCTGTATGTATAAAGGTATTCGCAGTCAGCAAAGTATATGAACATTGCATGAATGTTCTACTTATAATTATATGTATATCTAAATTGTATCGACCGAATAACGTCATTAACTTGTTCCGTCTAATAACGCTGAGTTGGCACTCTGTCAAAAGGGTTTAATTCAAATGCTAATAATCATGATACGAAGATAATACTTTCAAAGTATTTACAAAGCCAGATTTCTGAGTAAGGGTGACTCGAAATGGGTTGCTATTAATTTGATAATACTCTTTCGCTTCATATGAATTGATTAATTTCATGGTATGCTTAAGATTAGTTGCAGTGTACGATTGTAAATAAGTAAATAAATAAGTTAGTCTTATTTAAAATCTACATACTACAAGAAAGTTATATACAAAACCACATTATATATTATGTTCCTATACGCATCATTTTTCCCAAATGAGTAGTTTGTGGTTTTTACTAAACTCCAATTTAGTAATACAATTGGAATTCACTAATAAATGTTATACAACAGAATATATTAATAGTATATATAATATGGAATTTTTAGTCAACATCACCATTTTCATGTGCACTATGTATAGTAAATACTATAGGACCTAAACAAATGTCCTGTGTCTATTCTACATACCAGGAAATTAAGGAGAAATAGTTTTTATAATCAACTAGCAAATGTAATTCAATATTGACAAGACCATACAATGAAAGGACTATTAATGGTGTTAATTGTCTTGAGAATAATATATAATAATATAGTAAAACCAAGGTGCTTATAGATTTCCCAACCCAAAGGGGTTTGCGTAGTATGTTTTTTTGCTATATAAAATGTTATATTTTATTATGATACCTAAATATAGCTTCGTTTGGTATATTTAGACATCTCCACGAGTTACAAACTTTGTAGAAATTAAAAATAGTTTGAGATAATTTTGACAAACTCCAAAAAAATAGTTTTGATGATTAATTTTCCTTGTAAATGATGAAGGCTTAAGGTCGACAAGGTTTGTGTCCAAAAATAAAGTGTACAATGATGGAAGATCTGCATTTAACGGACTCACATCATCATTTAGGCAAACCGGATGATGATCGTTTAAGTCCAACTGATGTACTGAAAACGAAAAAGAATTTGTCAGTTGGAAGAATTCATCCAAAAGAGGAAGACGAACACGACTTTTATTTCCACACGACAAGAAATGAAATTCAGTCCCAGCGACGAAAGAAAATAGAAGAGGCATGTAAAAAGGAAAAGCTACGAAAACAAAACCCAAAGATCCAAAAGAATAAAGAAGACGAAACTTCCATTTTCAACCCTGCATCAATTATAAAATTGATTACAACGAAAGCAAAAGAGCTGTATGGTACAATCGAAAAACTTGGATTTTTTTCAACAGCCGCGAGTTTATTTTTCTTTCGAAACTCATTGATATTTTTATCAGTAATATAAAATATTTTTACAATGTGTTATTTTTAATATGTAAATGCTTTTTATGTGAATATACTTGTACCTATATACACTACGAATATCCCTAATAATGCCATATTTACAGATAACATGTTTTTTGAGCTTTATGGAGTCACAAGAAGATGCTAAACTAACCATGAGAGTGTTTGGGGAAGGTTTAATGATGCTGTCGCCACGTTTAAATGTTCTTCAAATGGTTCTATCCATATTAGCTATGATCTTTGGATTCATAATATTATATAAAAAGAAATCCTGTTTGATTTACATTGTAAGGGTTCTTAACAGTAATACAATGATTTTATTCATCCTTTGACAAATATTTAATTATGAAGAAAAGCTGTAGGCATGTATTTCCTTTTCCAGTATTCCACTATTCTCGCAGCCAACATAACAGTCGTAATTGTGAATATGGTTATTATTGAGTATTTAGCAAAAGAGGATGTCACTCGAAGCTACTTAAATTCGAAAGTTCTCGAGTATAAGAACCGTAAGCCCAACAAACTTAGCCCTGTAATGGTTAACATTCACACAGAGGTACGTTTCTGAAAAATGTAGTTTTATCATAAATGTCAGCTTATGCAATTACATTATAAAGTGATTATATACATATAAAAGCATACGCTCTTATGTTAGCTTTTATCCATTTTAGTTCAAATGCTGTGGATCAAACGGAGTGGAGGATTTTAAGCTCGATACCCTTGTTAGTTCCAAGAATAATAATACAGGGGATAGTATAAATCTGCCTTTAAGCTGTTGTTCTTTTGAATTTTCTTCGATACCTGTCGAATACAAATCAGAATGTTACTATAAAGAAAATTCGAATGGTAAAAAAGATCTGGACACTGGGGATGTTATAATGATGAAAGTGTTGAATACACGTGTAAGAGGACTGTTTTTAAAAATTCAAAACATAAACACTAATTAATAAACGAATTGATAGTAATTGTCATGCTTTTTTTACATGAGCTTTTAATTTCAATTTCAGGGATGCAGCAAAGAAGTCTCTAGATTTCTCAACAATCGCAAGAGATTTGAAATTTTGTACTCGAGTTTTGTTTTATCAGTTTTGATTCCTAGTTTTCTTTATTCTTTTTGGTTTTTCAATAAGTTAAAAATTCAAGAGCTAGAGTGCTATCTTCGAAATCTTCTGCATGAACACAAAAATGCAAGACAACACTGGAAACAACTGCGGCTAAGGTATTTTCACAATCACAATTCCGATGATCCTGAAGGATACGAGTCACGCATAGTCGAGATCTTAAAAGAAGGCGTGAGAAAGTGTAGTAACGCTGACGAAATCTCAGATTTTATTATGAGCTGCAAAGAAGCTGCGGATTTGATTCAAGAAAAACTTCCAATGGATTTAGCGGAAGATATTGTTTCTGATGCGTCCATTTTCGGTAATATTTTCTACAATAGTACATTCAATCCAATTAATGATATCACAATGTAATTTTTAGAACAAAATTCATTATTATTAAATCAATTGATTTTTTCAGCGCTAAGGGGTTCCCGTCCTAATTTTATGGTTACAAGTTCTGAAGAAATTCAAGAGAAAATGACTAAATGCACTTCTCTTACGGAATTGCATGTAAATGAAAAGCGAGAAGAGGTTGCGGAAAAAACGAAAGCCCATATTACCCAATTACATGGAGAACATTGTGCCCTTAAAGGAAAAATTAAAAAGATGAAATCAGAGATTACCATAAGACCTTCAGCGATTGCCATCAGACCTTCAGCAAGCAGTAATATAGCACCTGAAAAATTACATAACAGAAAATCTCTTATACAGGGCCAATTAAAAATGCACGAGTTAAAATACCAAAAACTGCGTCTTGCGAAAATCATCGCAGCTTGCAAGCGTCGTGCAATTGCAATAGAAAATCGAAAAATCAAATACGCCATGACACATCGAGAAATTTCACCAAAGATAATATTTGATGACAATTGGGAGTTTCCAAAGGATTTTGAAAGTAAATGTCCTTCTGCCACAGCTCTTTACTTAAACAAGAAAATCACACATACAGTTTTTAACAAAAGTGGGAACACACATATTCCAGTAATCGATCCGGTGGATAAATCGACAGCTACAAAACATCAAAAAGTCAAGACATTCAAACAAATTGGAGAAAGCTGTTCTACATATAAGTTACAAGAAATAGTTCCGCACAAAATCAGGACCTCAATTCTTTCAGCTACATTACAAAAGACTGAAACCAAAACCTCAAAACCTAACAAATATGAAATTGCTCAAACTCAAGCAAAAACTGATGATATTGGTATTCAGGTCCATACAACAGATCTTTCACCCGGTCCAGTAACAAATACTACTGCTACTCAAACAGAAAAACGGGCATGAAAATACCAAGTATAGCAGTTTATTCCTAATACTGCTAAACTATAAAATTATAACTAATACTTACAAAATACACTTACCTATAATTATACCTACCTAAGAAAATTATGTATAAAAAATAGTGAGTTTATGTTTTGCATGTGTATGTTTTTAATAAATATTAATTAATAAATTAAAAAAGAATCCATATTCATTGTGCATCCTTCTGTGTAAAGCATATTTTTCTTTGTCCAGATCTCTCGTCCACAGAGAGATGTAAGGCAATGTTCTTTTAATAACTTCTTTGCTCGTACATTCATGCAGGCATTACTTATGCACGGATTTGTACTAGTGGTGTCGAGTAGATGTCATGAGGGAAGTTTATAGTTGTTCAGCTGTAGCTCAGTTGTACTCAAAGCTTGTATGTACTTGTAAATACGTTGTTTGCAAGTCGAATTCTGTTATTGCAGTCAGTAACAATCATGCTTATCGTATTGTTTAAAAAACAAATATCTCGTATTTTGCAGAAAAAATGCAAAATCTACAATGAGACTATTTTAAGTAGATATTTGTATTTACAAGTATTACACCTAGGTATTATGAGATGCTACATAATATACAAATAATAATTCCATGTTTACACTGATCTTAAAAGAATTTGTATTTCATTCAATGCTTCAAAAAGTTGTTGACAACTACATAATGCAATGTAAACAGTACATGAAAAGACTGTTTACATAATAGTAAATATGAATGGCACAACTATCAAAGTTGGAGATAATGTTTTACTAAATTGTATTTTAATTTGTCAACACATGTTTATACATTTTGCCAACTTGTTTATATGCAAAGACAGTGTTTGGCTACATTGCATAACCTTGACACAACCTCTGCAGCTTTTGTTTTCTTGATTTGCAACAAAATAGAATGGACAAGCTTGTTTATCACTTGATAAGTTGGTTTGCTAATCCGATACAAAGAATATATATAAGCTTAACTGAATTTGTATGTAGGCAGAGAAGGTGTTGCAGTGAATCCCACAGTTAATTCAGTTAAATAAGCTACATGTAGTTCAAACACAAGAAATATATATTAAATATATGTGGGTGAGAAAAGATGTGTATGGGTACATACAATTTCATTGTTATTCCATGTACGTTTTATATTATGCGAATGTATGTGCAAATGTGTAAAGCTCCATTTATTTGTTGTAGTTGGAATAAGATCAGGAATCTCAATTTATAATCTTGAGTATGGACAAGATTGTTTCGATATATTATGTTGTATGAGAATACCCACACAGTATGCATTGTGTAGATACTTTATGTTTGTTGAAATATAGCATATATTAGGCTATACTATGTAGATTTCCCATATGTGTCTAACATAGCAGGAGAGTTGGTGCTGTAATTGCATGTATAGATATGTTCATTTGCACAGGTGTATTTTATACTTACCTACTCTGTATTTTATCCAATGGAAAGAAATGCACTTGACTTTTGTTTTTTCTTGCAGGAAGGAGTCGGATAGCAATCTCCCCTTTTCTGCGATGATATTTCTGCCAATGGAAAGATACCCACGTTCATCAGATACGAGTCCAAGACGTGGCCTGGCCATTCATTTATTAAAACAAGTAAACAGGTGTAATAGAAAGATAACAATATTAGGTATACCTGTGTGTATATGTACAAATACAGATATACATTACTCCCTTCACGCAGATTTTCTTTTGTCTTCTTTTCATTCTTTCCATTTGCACTAGTTGTACACAAATGAACCAAAGTTTGTGAACCTGGCTGGCGTGTGAACAACTGAGAATCAACAAAATGATGGACTTTAGAGCGATTCCAGTCGTTTTCCTAGTTTTCTTTCAAAGTAAGTAACGTAAACTAGTAACTAAAACTAGTTTAACCCATTTATTATCCTCCATCTCAACTATACGCACTTTTATTTCAATCAATTTTACAACATTGGTGTTAATTATAAATAGCAATCAAGATTTCTAGCTCTGTAACTTCAAGGCGGCTTGTTTATATACATACTGTGCTTTGTGTATAATATAGAAATACAGTCTCTATGTAAGGGCATTGATCTGATATTATTTGATTTCTTGTTTTTTCTTACAAGAACAATGAATTGAGCTTGTGTATTTGAGTAGTCTTTACTTTATCATGTTAAAAAATTGTTTTTAATGATTTTTGTTACAGTAATGTTTTTTCTTTTCATTTGAATTATTTATATCGGTAAGTTTCGTTAGGTATAAAAAAGTGAATGTGTATGTGAATTCAAAATGATTTTCTAATGAGTTTCTAAGGATGAATTTGGTATAACAAAATTTTCCTCAAGTTGATGTATGTTTTCTTTCAGGTTATGTTCAGTCTCAGTCTCTTGAAAAGGCGATCATAAAAACTCCCCTAACGAAAGCGAAAGTTGGAGATACGGCAATTTGGTCTTGCGACTCTGAAAACCTTCCCCTACAGTTATGTCTTTGGGAAAGAACATCATCACCCGGGGGTGCCAGTTTCATTATAAGTTTCAATCCTGCAAATGCAAGACCCGGATTGTTTAGCGGAACCAATGGGTATTCATACAGTGGGGATGGTTTAATGAAAGGACAGTGTGGTCTCCAAATCGATTCTGTAAATAAAACAGATTTTGGCAACTGGCAATGCACTCTTTTCAGTGAGACTCAGATCTATAGAGGAAATGTTGAGCTTGTAATGTCAGGTAACAAAACAATTTATAATAATCATAGGAAAAACTAATGTATCAATTAATCAATCTGCTAATTATTGTCAATTTTATTATTACACAGAAGAGCAACCAGAAGAATCTATTCCAAAAGTAACTCCTACAACCTCAAATAATTTAGCAAAATTTAGAATTCTGAAAATTGGTCAAGGTGTTGCAAGTCCGGTAGGAATGGTGAGTCCTGTATTAAGCAGAGGATCCGTGTCATTAATAATTCCACCTGAATATCGGGATTCCAGACAAATCATTCCTCCACAAGCTCAAATCAAGCCAAAATCTCAATTGATAAATAAACCACAACAACATAGAAATCCTCCAATAATTACTGGCCCTGTTCACAGCAATGATCAACCTGAAATATCTTTGCCTTCAACCGCAATTATAGGATCACAAGTTAGTGAAGTGAAAGTGGAGTCCACTCATTTACAGATTAGAAAAAGCAAACTGCAAACTTACTAATTTTTAACATAATTGACTTGTATTAGATTTTTTAAAGTTTGAAATATGTTATGCTACATAATTTGCAGATTATTTGTTTATATTAGAAAATATGAGTAACTAGTTTGATTACAAGAATTTGCATTGGATTCTCATTAGCAATGCAAAATGCTCTTGAAGGCAATTATCCTTAGAATGTGCATCACTTTTTCAATTGTGATTTTATTATAGACATAATGTATGTTTATATACCAATGGGGTTTTAAGGGGTTTCGACATACTTTTAAGCAATGTTATGATTCTATACGCAAACAATGGTCCATTTTTGTATAGCGAGCAATAATTATGAATCGCAAAACATTTCTGGCATTTTAATAGCCTTAAGCTTCTTTGAAATGCAACATGCAAGGATGCAGAGCATGATGTTGTTTTCATTTTATAGAAATGAAGGATTATCCTCAAAGAAATATTTGTCAGATTATGTGCAATATGGTGATTAAACTGCATATGTGTGTAAAAGTCGAGCAAGATTTGATTTGTATGATGTGTGTAGTATATAGCTTGCTAGTCTTTATATGGCCCTAAGGGAAAGTATTCTTAAGTATAATTAATACTATGATCACTAACGTGTGATAGAAATAATAATTACACCTTGTAAAAATGGGAGTGATTTTTGGTTTTCTTAACCATTTACAAGGATAACTTCACTTTTGCTTCGAGTCATAATACTTAGCTAATGCATATAATAGCAGTGTTTGATGAGAATGAGATCATCTTTATCAGCATCATGGTGCAATACTAAACGTTATCTGCTCTTCGAACACAATTTAGCTTAAAGTTGTTAAGGGTTTTTGCTATACATAAGAATTTGTTCCACAAA
Organism: Pogonognathellus longicornis; assembly: GCA_034694085.1. Classification (NCBI taxonomy): domain Eukaryota; kingdom Metazoa; phylum Arthropoda; class Collembola; order Entomobryomorpha; family Tomoceridae; genus Pogonognathellus; species Pogonognathellus longicornis. The sequence continues at coordinate 12,039 of JAQFYB010001048.1, forward strand.
GAATTGAAAACAGATTCTGCAGTAACTTAAAACACTAGGTTGTATTTTGCATTGCAATTTTAGTCGAGTATTTATCTAACATGATTTAAAGTATCATGTTCATATGCGTAAATATATAAGGTACTCTTACTTATGGGTTTAATTAATGATTTTTGTTATGGATTATCGAATACTCATTCACGTATAACTTTATTTACAACATTTTACTAGTATGAACCTTTGTACAAATTGAATTGACTTGTAATAAAGAATTAGATAAAAACGAGTTTATTTTAAACATTTGTTTTATTTTCTATGTATGTGCTAGGTACTAAAGATTTAACACATCTAAAACACAGCAAACACATACTACCTAAGAATCATTTATAAGGTACTTGCTGTAATTTACTAAAATTAAGTTCTGATATAATTTCATTGAGTCATTCATACTACGTGTTTACTTTTTATTTTCAATAAAATGAAACTCTACACGTGCTTGCATTCCAAAAGACCCAGTTACCTGACCCACAGCTTATATCTTTCGATGATATCATTTTAACTGACTTTAACCAGTATGACGAATACTCAGCGTGACAATTCTAAAGGCTCGCAAAATTCTAAGTATTCATTGCGTATATACAAATACACCTTTATATGTGATTCACATACAGTATGGTATTAGGATGTGGAATAGATACTGGTACATAGCATGGAAAATTCCTTATCGCAAATATGGTGTTGTTGTCGCCGTACAAATACGCACGATTTTAGTTAAATGTTGGTCATACACATGTGCACAATATCATAGGAGTGGTAATAAGTAGCTGGCAATACTTATTATTGTTAGTCGAATCATTGGTGATAATTGTCTCCTTCGTTTCTTCATGTCTAGTTTTGCTTTTAAGCTTACATGATATGAATGCATCATATTGAGTAACGCAGCATTTGCATTATCTCCCACGCGTGTGGTAATGACCAAAACGTATTTAGAGTGATTCATGTTCTATCAATTTATCATTTCATTGCCATAACGTATGATGCAGTCAGTCCAGGAAATTAAACTTCATCTTTTGCCATTCCTTATAAGGTCATGATAGGCAAAGCATCTCCAAATGCTCATGAATTGATCGCAGTCGGAGTGCAATTGCAATAATCTATGTATGTATATTGGGAAATACAATTACATTCCAAACAGTGGTGCTCTATTTTTTAGTGCTTGGAAAAATGAATGAAATGCAAATAACAAAAATATTGTAGTAACACGTCTAGAACAAATTCTTTTGCATAAGTAAATTCTTACTTCATGTAAGTAAGCATAGGTAACTCTAACTATTTTTTTGTCAAGCAATGCAAAAGACATTTTATTACAGTGCAATTACATTGTATCAACTTTCTGTTGCTTCATTAAAATATTATTGTTGAATTAACAAAACATGAATGCACCAGAAAATTCTAAGGAATTTAAATCTGATGTCAACAAGGCAATTAGCACGAGTATAGGATTGTGCATTGATATTTCTGCACACACAATAAATGGTAATGACAACGAATCATTCTTAAACAATCTTATGATTCATCGCATCTCCATTGTATAGCTCCTTTACAGCAAGACCAATGTAAAATATTTGCAACAACAAAAGGTCTAATGCAACAATGCACATTCATAAATATGACCTAGAAATTTTCTGTTACTGTTGCATTTATTTGTCTTCAAGCTATGTACATCATACATCATATCTTTGTAGCTGATAGAGTTATAAAGATATAGCTGCATACTGTAACTGTCAAACCAGTCAAACGTTTTCCTCCTGCGTACATACTTAACTTTTCTTAACGACTCATTTATTTGCTGTAATTACACATTTTAATTTAAATGAACAGTAAAATTGCTTTTAAACAATGATGTCACGTATGTGACGCATCGGAAATATGTCAATGCATTTAATTAAGTTGTATAACTCACCACATCCGTAGGTAATGAACCAAATCTCCACAAAAATAACAATGACTTTACCTATACAATAGCATAGGTAAGTATAACATACATACTGCACCTATTAAAGCACACTTACCTTCCCAACAGAAGGAACTGATATTGTTATTGTTATATTATTAATTATTGCCTTATGTATTGTAAGTACTATGTAGCTATGTGTATATGTAAAAGTACCGTATGTTGTAGGTAAATGCTATGTGTAACCAGCTTGAATAAGCTATACCTATATATGTTAAGGTAAGTAAGTGGAAATACAAGTTGAATCTTCAAATGATTATAGGAAGACTGCAAATGAGTAACGAGTGTATACGTTTATGCACTCGTAAATGTATTCGTGCGTGTCTTGCGCTGCACTGTGCTAGATTTGGATGCAAATTGCCATTCCATATGCAGATTTTCAATGAAGAAAGCAACTCAGTATAATTTAAAGGTGTTCTATGAGTAAAACATGTACTAAAGCTATTGTATCTGTATGACTGTACTTTTTAATGTTCTAGAATACTATGCTATGTTCTCTTGGATGGTAGTAGTGGGATATTAGTATAACTGTACTCTCCATCATGGTCATATTATATACTTTTGTTAGTCATGACAGTAAACCATGTACTAGGAACAATTAAGTGCACGTTTAAACTATAATTCTAATGCTTACCACTGCTCTAACATTATAGTAACCATTTTAAAGTTGTACGTTGTAAAATTTCATAGAATTACTATTCATTGAGGGAGAGAGTCGCACTTTTAGTGTATTAACGTTTTTGCAGTATTTTGTAAGAGTTCTAACGTTTACTTACTTACATGATGAATATTTCACCCGTTAGGTTGTTTTTACCTTTTGAAAGCTACCTGTGTATGTAGTAAATTAGTACTGTACTGACTACCGAGAAGGATCTCATCCTAGTATTTACTGTTTCGAGTATTAGGATTGTTATGTATATGGAAAACTTGCTTTTGGAGGGAATGTTGAGGTGTAGTTGTATGTACTGGTACATTTTTTACGACGTCGTATTTCAATTTGCTGATTGCAACATTTGAAAACAGTGACTCAGATCTTTAAGAATTCGTGTGGTGGAGGTGTTGCAGTTTAGGCTTGGCTTAACTTAGCTAATGTGAAACCTACTTAAGAGAAGTCACTATAGGGCTCACGGTTTAATAACCATTTTTCATTTCGTAACAATGTTATGAGAATAATTACTTTAAGGGAAATAATAATTATTAAGTACATAGGTAGTTTGCTTATTTAGTGTGCCTTAGTACCTTCTACCTACCCTAGAAAAAACTACTTAACAGTTTTTGTTAAGTTTAACTTTTCCCCTAAATTTTTTTGGACTGAACATTTTATTTTCTTCCTTGAGTATAAGTAGGTAATGTGGAAGTTTCAATAATTAACGCATAAATTGCGACTGAGTCAATTGCATGTAAAATAAATGCTTGAATACTAGAAGCAATTACCTAGTCGTTTTATTTTTGCACATACATTTGGCAAGGAAAGCGAGGGACAACATTTTGATACGTGTTGAACTGTGTTGAAACTTGCTATTAGAGTTTTACACTTGTTTACTACATACATCATAATTACAAAGTACCTCTTAAAATATGAACGAATAAGAATACACAAGGGAAGAATAGTAAAAATTTCACAGAAAACAAAACAAATTTTTGTAGTGTTCTACGAGTTAGCACCTTGTTATAAAAGTTTCTACTTTTCTAAAGGTAGGGTACTAGGAGAGTTTCTTGTTGTCAGTTTCTTGCATTAATAAATAATGTGTACATGTATACATGTGCCTATACATGCGTGCGTAGTGTATACACATTGTGCATACACACTCATGTAAAACTTGACCTTAAACTCTCATAGGAGTAAATCATAAAGGAAGAATAGTAAGTGTCACAAATTCGAAAACACTTTTATTTTTGCAATGAACTTCCCCTAAATGAATTTACTGCCAATTAGCATCACTTTATGATGTCCAATTAAGACAATTCCAACAGATGATATACGATGTTCACACAAATGAATTTTTCCGTCTGTAAAATTGTACATTTAAAACTAAAACATTTTCTTTAATATGCAGAAGTTAACATATTGCATGTATCTGTCTGTAATCTACGCAAACAATAAACAAGTGTAATGCAAAAATCATGTAATGATATACTGTGTTTATATAGAAAGAAAGAAAGTAGAGCAATGCCCTTAAGAGCTTCTCAAACAGTCTGGTTTTGTCGTTTCGTCTAATGTCTAACAGTATTATTTTAGAGCTGACGACTTCACACGCAGCAAATTGACAAGTGTTTAAAAAGTTGACAGGTTTTTTCTATTCGTCTCTCGTTAATCGACATCGGAGTGACAATCGAATGCAGTCTTTTGATCATTGCTTCATGAGAAGAAGCCACAAAGCAAACTACAACTTTAATGGCTCCAATCTCGTTTCGTTTATTATTATTATTGTTATAAGGGAAGAAACTCCTTTATAAGTGCACACACAGAATCAAACACAAGCTTGTAAACTCAATTGACATTATAGCAACAGAGAAATTGAATTATACACGTGTTATCATCAATAAACCTAGTAGTATTAGTACCACCTATATAGTCAAGAAATAAACGACATAATTAATGAAAGCAGTCTCTTCATTAAAAACATTAAGAACACAAGATTTGCACTAGCATTGCCTTTCATTAATTCTACTTGAATCGATGTACGCTTTGTTTTTCTTTGACGTTCACTAATAATGAGAATGACAATTGCCAATTTCCAAGCACATCGTGTGTGTGAGCATTTATTGTACTGTAACACATTTAATTTTTTTGTGCTAAATGATGCTAGGAATATTTTTTGTGTAAATGAAGGAATGATGACGATCCTAATGTAAGGGGAAACGTCAAAGATTTTTATAATGACATGATTGTATGAATGCACTTTCCATTTAAGTATTTCTTATAACTTTTACAGGGGTATGCATTTTGCTTGTTGTGATAATGGTTTAGGCTTGCGAGATATTGTACTACGAGCAATGAGAATGTGGTCACATTGGACTTGACATAGTGTCATGCTAACCTTCTAGTAACTAAAAAATGCATTCTATTCCGTTTGTTGTACACAAGAAAATAAATGCATTAAATATATAGTCGTAAAATCACGTACTGACACACACTTCCCATTGTGACATTTTTCTTAAGCCAGTAAAGAATAATTTTTTCGTTGATTTGATTATATATTTGTATTTACAAGATACAATGCGTGAGTCAAGTGTAAGTATCTACACCATCATTATATTTTTGTGTTTTTAACAAAACCTACATTCAATTCCATGTCAGTAATGCACATAACTCATGTAGAAGTGAAATCCAATAGATACACAGTTTGTGTCGTATTATAACAATAAGACATTAAAAACGGATAGTAAATATTTTATATACGTATTAGCTATAGGCATGCAAATATTTTATTTTTTACATACGTAACTTTGTGTGTATAAAGCTAGTAAACACCAATAAACACAGGAAAATATAGTGTGAGTAAAAATTGTGCTTGGTGTAGCTTTTGTCAAACTTTAGTTCATCTGACAGAATTGAACTTAATGCTTTTGCTTTTGAGACCATGGTTTACCCATATACCACTACCAGGAAGCCAAAAGACGACCACAGTTCTGTTAACACATGTCTTGTATACGTCAGTCTGTCTACACCTTAAATTAAATTTATTGTAGAGCATTGTAACACTAAAACATTCATCTTTTTTGCACAACCAACAATCTACACATGTATAGCTTTTACGTGAAAATTTCCCTAGAGCTCTCCAAACAACTAGGCTCTAATCAAATATGTATTATTCTCATGTTGCATGTTGAGACAAGAATGAAAGTGCATTTTGGGATGACAAGTTTTTGTACATACTAGTAAACGTATGTAAATAGAAAAACTGCAGTAAAAAAGAGTTAGGTTGGGATTTTTAATAGCATAGTGAAAATGCAGTAATATTTTATGTATAAAAATAGAAATAAATTCCGGTAATAAACGAGTGATCAGCTTTCAGTGTACCATAGAGCAGGGCTAGATAAAGCCTTAGTTAGACCTGTCTCAAAAAGGTCACAGGTCATTTTGAAATAAACCACTATACATATCTTGTAGAGAATCGCTTTGCGCGTTTAATGAGCAAAGACACAATGTAGTTACGCAACATTATGTGCACTTTGGCGCAAAACATCTTTAAATTTACATTTCTTGCCTAGAACTTTAAAGTAAATATTTATTGGTTTTATCTCCTAAATGAATCATACCAAGCATGTACATGGTTTTTGCCATCAAGCCAATTGGATGGGATAATCTGGTATATGTTATGTTATAATATTAATGTGATGCTACATTTGTTGTGTCTTAGGCGTTAGATCATGATTCGGAAATTATTAACCATTAATGCCTAGAGGATGTGTTCAATTTGAAATTTCATGTGTATGCAATTTGTATTTTCTTGTAGTAGTATCTGTAGGTATGATATGCAAAGTTAGAATTTGTAAACAAGCATAGAACGTAATAAGCATGTACACGCGTAGATCTTAGATATTTACATAGGTATATTCTACCTAGTTATACAAAAACGTTTTTACGTACACCATAGGTACTCGGTGTATGTATTAAGTGATTTGATAGTTTAGAAATGCTTAAGTTTAGATACGTGTGTCTATAGTGACTTTTGTACATACATACAGCAAATTTTTATTCCGAACACATCCCGCCCTGACTCCGTACATGACAGTGAGTGAGTGAATTTCGCAAAGAACATATGAAACAACTCTGGCTCAATGCTAACCGCTGCATGTGAGTGTTTTAAGACAAAAGCTTTTGCTTAAAAGATTCTTCCCATCTTTTTCTCAACTTGTCATGTCTGACTAATCTCGAAATGCAAAATGCATTTTTATATTCCCCGTGTAGTAGATACTTATCAAGACGATGCTGCTGGGAGAAGTACCGTAATTCATATACGGCACATAAAAGATAAGCACCCACCTATTAAACCTTACCAACTTAACAAAATAACAACAAACATTTTTATGCTTGCCGTGTCGTACTATTTCGTATTTCTTATACACAAAGTATTAGTATAAGATTTTCTTACAGTGAAATTCTTATAAATAGGTACACTCTGAATGCAACTGTAGTAGCCGCTTTAATATGAGAAAAGTGCTGACATGAATTTTTCACATATTATCTTCCGCAAGCCGACGTGGTTTATTTTGCTCGGATCTGCTGTGACTCACAGATCTTTCTTTTCTGTTTGTTGATAATACTTTAAAACCTATACAGAGCTACTAGATACTTCAGTTTCCTACTAGTCTTCGTGTATTAAGATTCTAACAGTATCAGTATAACAGTCAAAGAATATTTCTCAAGTTTTTAAGGTGTGTTTTGTTTGGCTCTGTCTTTTTTCTTATACAACAGCACATGCCTTGTAGATCCTATTTGTTACAAGGACAGACTTGCTCGTCATAATAGTGGTGTCGACAAGCAAGAGACATAAAACACATCTTCTACTCTATTAACTATCTTTTCCACTCAATTTTAAACGAACTTAGTTCCATTTCGCTTTGTTTTATGTTTTTTCATGAGAACAGTTCTGGCTTCATTACATCCGTTTTTCGTGGCCAATGACTTACCTAAATACTCACATCATTCGGCTCATTTTCTAATTTCGTAGAGCAGTATATGATTTTAACACATAGTTAGTTACACACATACCTACCTATCGTTACTTTCACAATGTACATCATATGAATGCATTTATAAAAGCACAGTACAGTACAAGTCACACATCTCATTTACTTACGTTAACTTTTACATACCGCCTTTGATTTTTTAGAAATTGAGAAAAAATGTTTTGGCGAAGTAGACGAATAGCCTTCTGTACATAGTACATAGTATATATAATACGTGTACAATTACCAGAACCCTTGCTTTGTCGCTAGAAAACTTATTAGCACTTAAAAATCTCTACACATTATACTAAAGACACAAACAGTTGTGTGCACATCCGAGTTTGTATTGTGGCTACCTTTCTTAACATCATTTATTTTCTTTTACTGTAACTACGCATTAAGTCTTGTACATGTACTATGATTTAATTTATTGAAATTAAAGATATGTGTAGAATGTACTTCTGACTTTTCTTCTGCATTGCAGATTAAACTAAACAGTAAATTGGTGTCTATGTTAGTTCTATACGAGTTAGTTCTATGCACCTATATAAAAGGGATTAGACACAAGAACATTAATGCTTAGGTTAACAACAAGATTTTTAGGTCAACCTTCAGAAATGTTATAGTTATGATTCACATTTGTGCCTTATACTGCATCCACTGTATAAATGCATGTATACTATTTCCATATACACTTGCATTGGATGAAGTAGTTATACATTTATACTATACCTCAATAATAATAACAATAACGATATTTTATTCTTGTGTACGAATGACTGAGCACGTAATGACAGACATTATATATTATTTTCAGCCTAGAGTCTTATACTACACTTCACATTTTGACTGCATTGATAGTGGTAATAATTCGCGTATACGATACATTTACAACTACTACGTATAATATACTGAGCATGTAGGTAGAGATTAGCCTTGAAGAAAGCATTTCTGGGAAATGTCACGAAAACTCTGAACATTTCACCTAATTTCCGATTCAACGGACTTATATAGTAGTACACACTCACATGGAGTAAGGTGACTCAAAACAACAGTAACTACGACATATAAATAAACACTGTATACACAGATGTAAGGGTATCATTTGCGTATGTGTATGCACTTAAGTCATGCTAGGGTAGACAACAGAGTAGGCGGTAGATCGTTTTACTTGTACGTGAAGACAAAGTTATTGTGCCAATTTATTGCAAAACTTTAGTCTTGCTTGTTATCATAAGCTACTACTGCTATTCAGCTATGTACTACTGCAGTCAGACTGCACAAATATTTGTCAATGGGCATATAATAATAATAACAATATTATTATTATGTCTTACGTTACACATTCCGCTGTATAAAGTTACTCCATATGAGTCTGTAGACAACTTCTGCACAAATTCTTCATGCAGTTTTCTATGGCACATAAACATTTATGTTATCCTATAAAAGCAAGTACAAAGGATTATTAATGTTAATATTATTATTATCCTGATTTATGTATCTTGATAGCACAATTAGCGCCCACTCGTAAAACCACCGTGAGAATTAATCAAGAGCTAATTGTAAGTAGTCTAGAAATAGGGAAGCAAGAAACCAGAAGTAAGGAAACAAGAAAAAAAGATAGTGTACCTACCTACCCAGGTAGGTACTTAAAATGTAACACTTAACTATTTCAATTACGCATTACAATTTGTGTATACATACATGTATTATGGAATTTAGAACACAATGCTAACGTTTCATAATAATTATTAGTAACAGCAGATTTAATACTTAGACAGTCATTACAGATGCCTCAAATCCTTTATGGCACGATTGTATATTTTGGGAATGAAATGTATTGACAAACTTGGAGTAAGAATACAAATACAATACCAATGTCACTAAAGTTATAGTAAGGATGATACTGGCCTATTTTCTGATTTTTTTCAGGTATCAGGTGCTTCACTGATATGCAATTGTGTTATGTACACATAAATAAAGCGGGTCGGCATTTGTATTTGTAATACAAAGTCAATAAACATACATGATACAATACAACCCACTCTATATGAATGTATTAAGTACAGTGTTTATACAAAGCCAAAGTATGATTCAATATAATATTTTATCATTAAATCTGTAGGAATCAACCGAGAGCTGCCTTGGATGGATGAAATTACTATTACTAGATATTCGCTGTACATTTCTTTTAGCGTATTTACTTTCACATATCAATTATTGTATTACACACAATGCCCAGGTGTAAGTGGCAAATACTCAAAGTAAGTGTACAAAAGCATAATAACAAATGTCAGGAAAATGTGGGTATGTTATTATCAGCCAATTCTCAATTGGGACATTTTGACGACATACTTGTTGAGAGCTGTACTCTTGTGCACGGTGGGAAGTATTTTAACAAAATCCTCATCATATTCTACGAAACACGTATGTATACCGTATGACTCTGTATAAATAACAGATACAATGTCAAAATCTTATACTAACTGTATTATGCGTACATAGAGCAAAATACCCACTATTACGGTTTGTTGAAACAAATTGCATCCAAGTGAACAAAATACAACTCAATAACCATCTACCTTGTCTTTGTTTACTCTGATAACTCTGACGGTTCAGTTTATGTATACACAGATATATACATTGTACTAATACACAGAATGACTGTATCAACTATCCCTAGTAATAATATCTGTAAATATTAGTCGCGTTATTAGATTCAAGGTAAGTTTAGCTTTACACAAGCCACGGGGACAGTTTGAGCTCAATGTCCGTCATCTAAAATTTACAATATGTCATGTTGACAGCCCGTCGATGTTATATGGACCTATCACAGCTTGTATCTCTTTGTGGTCTTTCGTAGTACAATAATATTATTATCATCTACAACTAGAAGGCTCACACCATCCAAAATGCGCCGAAGGAAAATAACTGACAGACTGTAATAGAAGCAATAGCAATAACACTTTTAGCATTTTAGTAGTCTCAGTGAATTACACCAATAAAACTATACAATCTCTGTCTCCTAGTACAAATACTCCTAGCATATTCCTATATTTTTATAGAGTAGGAATTGTCATTGTAATTCCCATATTTACAGCAATCAGTCTTTTCAGATAAGACAGCACGAGTCCACGATTGAATGCAAACACAATTTACATTTATAGCAAAAGTAAAGGACAAATTGTTACGAGTATGCACAGTGTGTGTTGTAGGTCTATATCTATGGATCATATATAATGCGGGCTACCAATAAACGGTTTGTCAATAACAGCAGCAGCGTGTGCTATTGTTATTATCTCCTATGGTCTCCCAAGATCATCGAAAGTTCTAAATTATACATCCCTGTGGAAAACTAAATACACAAGTAACAAAGTCCTACTATCTACATGTGCACATCACATTTGACAACCCAAAAAATAACCACCTTTATTTATTGACAGTAATTTTACTTGTAGTCAACAAATACAAAGGAATGGATATGTGAGTCTCTTTCCTACAAAGTTAAACATATTCTTTTCTCTATATACATACAATATACACCCGTTCAACACAATAGATTTTTTACTGTGTGTGTATTGGTAAAGTAACCTATTCGATGGAATTATTTCTAATATTTTTTCTATTAACTTTCTACACAATAAACAGTTTTTTGCTTAAAAATTGACTTTCTGTGATTTTGGAAAGTGTGTTCTGTACTTTGAAGGATGTTGAGCAGTATTTAATTGGAATCTAAAGAATTTATTGTGGTACTACAGAATATATTTAGGTACGTGTGTTATTCTGACTTCCGATAATGTTTTTTATGCCAAAAAGTTTATTCATCCTTGTGTACTTTGTAGATGTATATAAGATATGATTATGACAGTGTATTTGACAGTGTATAGTACATATGAAAGAATTTGATTAATCTGGGAAGAATTTGTTTCCGAAAATATTTTAATCTGAGTTAATTAGAGCATTCGTGGGTGAATAAATATGTATGATATTTAAGTATGAGGAACAACGGTAGTGCTACCACATGGAGGGACAAGCATTATTTACGTGCAGGTATAACATAGGAGTAATTTAGTGCTAGAGGTACTTATATATTACAGTCACCAGCTACAAGTAAGTATGAAGATAAAGAAATGTCTGCTGAAGTTATTAAACATGTAGTACATGAATTGTAATTTAGGTTTGGGAATAAGTACTTGAGTTGAGACAGTTGAGAGTTGGTTAGTTTCGGAATGGATGTTTTAAAACTTTTTTACATGGAGGTATATACAGATATCTGAGTGTCTGTATTAGTAAAATGCTCGTAATCCTTCACATGGTTGAGTTTCGTGTACAGAGAGACAGAGTCTGTTTAAGGGAAAAGAGAGTAAAGTGGCTACTTAGGCAGAAATTCCAAAACCACAGGCTAGCTCAGAAACAAAGGTTAATAAGCAAATTCTGCTGGGATAGAAAACCACATGCAGCCAAGCCAAGCTAACCCAAGTAATACTATTCTCTTTTATTTTACACTTTGATCTACTACCACTACAAATGTATCAGTTCATAATCATCCTCCTCCCTACGCTACATCAACCCATTATAAATTCAAACAATATCATTATACATAACATAAAACACACTGTATACAAGCACTACAGATATTCGTGCAATAATGCTCGTACTTGTAGCATAAATATCTTTACAAGACACCACCACTAGCATATACGTGTGTACAATGTAATACCAGAGTCAAATTTCAAATTACTTTGTACAATAATACACAACAGAGTGAATTTACAAATACTGCAGGACCATTGGTCTTGGTCGATCTACATCTACATACTATAACAATAATAATAATCGTAATAATATACTTATTATACGTATAACCATGCACTAGGACTAAGAGAATGTTTTGTAGCCTATCGTTGCCATTGTACTAGTGTATGTATGTATCTGGTTGTACACAGTTTGACTTTACCGACCGCAGATAATGTCTTGAAGATACACAGAGGAATTCTAGTCGAAATTAGGCCAGGTCAACTTAAGCATAAGTATTCATTTGCTAAAGCAACTCACTGACTTATTATTGATGTTGTTGTTGTATTTGTCCGTACTTCTTTGAATTTGCTTACTATAGTCAACCAACAACATACTTAATGTTAGTTAGTACTAGTTATATTATATTATAGACAAAGTGTTTGTATTTTATACATTAAATGAACTGCACACTATTTATTAAGCTTCTTATACACACACTTACCTAGTATAATAATATTGTAGTGATAGATTAGATAGATAGATATGTATCTCTCTGTTTTCATTCACAACCTAGGCTTTGAGTTTTTACGCACCCAGTTCTTTCATATTGTGTTGTGTCTAATAATGATATGTACAGCTCAGAAAAATTGTCTTCAAAACAAGTCTTCTTTTATTCTTCATCATCATCTTTCATTCTCTCTCACTTTAATTTTGTTAGCAGTGTTTCTAGAGTTAGCTAATGGACTGCACAATTTCTCCTTTTAGTCAAGATCATCATTGCAGCTGTGTTCGTATTATTAAGATAGAGATAGAGAAAGAAAGAAAAAAGTTTTATACGAGAGAACGTACGTACGTACGTAGTAGGTTCGTACGCAAACTGTCCCTGCCGGCAACACTACACTGTGTATTACTACTACGATCACTACCAACCGGCCAATAAATTATAATGGACTTGACTTGACTAGCGATAATAAATTCTAATTGTATGATACGAACGAATCATGATAGCCAAATGCAGTTCACCCAACTTAACTCGTATTACTTTTAATACAATAGTATATAGCAGTAAGTAATATTTTATAAGTTACATGTAGTAATACACTACACACAGTTTGACTTTACACTACAGGCAAGTGTTACTGTTTTACGGGAAAATATTACTATTTTCATGTAGGCAGTATATCATGTATGTACTAGTAGAGTCAAAATGTAGTAGTTTAGTTATATGGAAGTAAGTGCGTGCTCCATGCATTACTTCTGCGAGTCAAAATGCATATTTTTGTTAAGATTGCCGTATTTTACTTAGTACGTGACGCTAGTAGGCATTTTATATTAAAAACGTCATGAAGTGCATCACCATATATTATAGTAATGTGGTTGGAATTCGAAAAAGATAAAAATCTTCATTTTTCCATCCAAGAATAGTAGTAATACACTCTCAACACGGTTGTTTGAGAATGAATGGAATTTCTGTAGCATGATTGTAATAATAATATAAGAATTTGTATAGTCTATGTATAAAGCTACATGCAACGTGTACTACAATACTACTCTTGTTAGTGTTATGTAGAACAAATGTATTTCCTAGTGAAATTCCTTAAAAACTTTTGAGTCTGTATGCAGAGATGGTTGTGTGTGGTTATTGTTGAGATAAATCCTTCCTGTTATGTTGTCATTGTGTATTCGTTGACTGGAGTAACAGAACAAGAAAAATAATAATAAGGAAAGATTGTCCCCAAAAATGTCGAAGTGTGTACTTTCAGAGTGTTACACAATGCATATAAATACAAGCATGGAATTGCAACAATCAGAGTTAACGACATTCCTTATAGTAATATGTGGCTATAGCATTAGGATGTTCCTATGTACAAGCGTACATAGTGTTAAGTATTTGTATAAAAATATATTTTAATGTATGGGTATGTATGTGTTTATATATGGCAACAAATTCAAGTTATGATGCTATAATATGGAAATAGTGGTAAGTATTCCCACTGAGAAAAGAAGTGTGAGATTAACTCTACATGGATGTGAATAGAACATAATTTTAAATTCAACGACCTTTCTTTCTTCCTTTAGTGTGGTGTGTACCTACATAGAAGTAAATAGCAATAGCCTTAACATTACTTTACATAAACATAAAGTCAACTTGGTGTTTTCAGTTCCTTTACTTTTGACGATTTTACATTGCATGTTTGTATTATTGTATTTAATATATTTCTACACTAACTACACATAAACTACTACTACCTTTACCTTCTTTGCATGCCAAGGTTTCGTTTGCTTACTTTATCTCTTTAAGCTTTCCATTGTATTCCTCTGCACACATTATTTGTACAGATATATAGACACGTATATAAACTTATTATCGTACTAGTTGCCAACACTAACAATGCTTGTATCTTGCAGTTGCAGACAGACACACAGTACTACTACACATAGAAAGATATAGAATATATTTGTAGCTCTATATTGTGATAGTAGAGGGTTGACTGTTTTGTATTGTTACACGTTAAATGGCATTTCACGAATTCCCAAAGCTAAAAATGCTTTTGAGACTTACGACTGACTGCATCAAACAAACACACACACAGAGATGATATTTATTTACCTTCCTCAACTCAAGCAACGTGTTTCTTCTGCTTTAATATGCTTTCATCGTTGTAGACGTCCATTGTGTCTTTGTGTACACAGTGTACATATATTTATTATTTTATGGGTTCCTTTAAGTGAATTACACATTTCCAAATCTACACAACACTACACAACATCATTTACATCCACATTCATTACAATAAATGGTAAATTTTCAACAATACAAATGAAATCTCCCTATGACGCACTTAGCATAACATCAAATAATACATGAAACACACACATGCAACCAAAAATTCAAATATTTCATTCATATTTCATATTTATAAGGACTTACAACAAATATGTACAGCATACATCCAAGATTCATATGTACATAAGAATTCCAAGTATGTAACGATTACCTAGATATGAAAAACAAACATGGACATGAATGACATTCTGGCAATACTCTGTGCTCATTTCGTTCTTGTAAACGTCACAAGCAATAAAGACAACTTGCACTTGATGTTCTTACAAACCCATATGGATGCACTAAAGTGCATTGTACCTCGAGACGTGTGTCTGTTTCTTCTATGTATTTTTTGACCATCTCTATAAATACATTTTTTAAACACATTGTTTACGCAACAGTATGAGATGGGTTTAAATGTTATGTATACCATCATAGAGCAAAACTATGTACTATTTAGTACATATTTAAATATATACCAATAAGATTGACATCACCCCCTTGAAGATAATTGTGCTTGACAAACCACACAATCGGTATAATGCAATTATACCTTTAGTATTCCACGTTTATATTACATAAATATGTATTACGTGATAAACCTAGTCGAATTTCAGAAATAAATGTTTGTGTGTGATAATCGTGACGTAATCCTTGGAAATAAGTCTGAACCGATATTTCTGAGGGAAAGAAAACTGTTGACATAAGCCAAGTCGAGCATGGAATACAAATACAAATCCAATATACAGGTAGGTGCTGTATATCTACACTAATGATATAAAGACAAATGCAGGCACTCAGTAGAATTAAAGTTAATAGGTAAGTCCCTGCTTATCTTTATTCTGATCTTGGTCTTCCATGTACATCCTTAGCCTATGTTTAGTAAAGGAGGGTCCATGTATGCAATGCACACAAAACACATAAAAATAAAAAGACGAGGATGCTACCCACGAGTTGTACAGAGCAAACGAATGAGACAGTCTGAAAATAAGAAACTACATGCACAGATCTACCTGTTTATATTATAACCAATTTTTTTACCTTGCCTTACCCTTACCTTACAAAGATACACTAAATTCTAAAACGAATGCAATAAATTAAGGCTGCGGACAGAAATAGTGCTGACATAAATAGTAAGATGGTAGTCAGAGTAAAGCTAAGTAAAACAGATCCTTCTGTATGTATAATACTATAAAAGACACACCGAGTCACCGAGGGAGTAATAATAGTAACTATTAGTAATATACAGTGCAGTGTACTTTTGAAATAGGTAGGTATAAGATTCAATGTATAAAAGTCTTAAGAAAGTCTTCTATCTACCTGTACATGCAAGTAACGATAATCCAGTTCGACCCAATCCTGTCTTTCCTACCTATATACAAAGAAAAAATGAAACTAACAATGGGAATGAGTTGAGTGCACTATAAAGTACCTACCTATATTTACAAAGCACACTACCTGTAAGTAAGTAGGTACTAGTTAGTGTTAATACTTAGGTATATATACTGTAAGAAGAAGAAGAATCAAAGACCAATGACGACAGTAGAAGATCAAAAGACAGAGATACACAACAAAACGAGAATGCAAAGCGATGCTTGTGTATAAACAGTGTGTATAGACATAGATACCTATATGCTACTCATCACACTGTAAACTTGACACTGCTCTCTGCAGACACTCAGACAAATACAATAGAGCAGGAGCAAAAGTGAACCTATAAAGCCATTAAATGAGGTTGAAATTGAACTTGGTTTTCGTATACATATTATGGTCTGAATTAGTTCCTTGGCTATTCTTCTGTTGTTGCCACTTACACGTTACAACTATCTCTCTGTCTCACTCTTTCAATGCTTCCTCCATCACTCTTTTCCTCTTAGTATATAAAAACACATACATTTTCTTCCTTTACACTTTTATACATTATACACTCTCAGTAGTGTGTAAAATTGGACATGTAAAAAAGTAACCAACAGCCTGTTACACATTCACACACTAAATACATGCAAGCATATATAAAATACTAACTCTATTTCTCTGTAGCATAAATCTAATAATACATACAATAATAAAAATACATTAGCTCATTTATTTCTTTCGTCCAGTGCACTGTTACTGTATTGTATGTACATAGACATATGTATAGAAATATATTAGTAGAAGAGTGTGAGACTAGACTTCTATATTTATTTCCTTTTCTAAGTAGTATAGATTTACCTTTATGTGTAGAAAACATAAGAAGCAAAGGACAACTTATAAATAAGTATGTCCGAGAGAAAGAAAGAGAACAAATCCTACCCAGTGAGTCTCACAAAGACACACTTACTTGTTAAGCAGATGAAGCGAGTAAAGCCATGCAAGCTGAAGGTAGCTCGTATATAATTTGAACAGACGGAGGAACACAGCCGCTCGACCAAGTCCTGTGTTTATAAATTCTGTGTATCTATAGCCAAACAAAGCAATAATATTTTTTTACAAGTATCCGCAGGTAGTTTACCCACTCCACTCTACCACACCATAGCACTACTACATATCTGTACTACTTCTGTTACTACCATACTCAAATCAACGAACGTTACGTATTTTCAACGGGTGAGACTTACTTGGAAAATACCTTACAACAATACAAGTAGGCTGTACATGAATCTACACTTCATACAGTAATATACAAGCAACCTAACAATATCCACACTGTACATGTAAGTAATGCAGCAGTATTATTACACAAGGTATATAATATAATACACACAGGTAGTTACAAATGTATTAAACCTTGTGTATATGTTCTAGCAATGTTTTAGTACCCGTACCAGGAGAGTGTATGTATAAGAGCTCTCGCTCTGTTGTCATATTTACTTGCACTGGTTGTGTTGTGTTTCAGATTGAAATGCAGACAGGCATTGTATACAATATACTACAACGAGTCATCATATCATATCACTTTGTACAAGAATATACATATAAAATACATAGAGTCTAGATGTGGTCATACTAAAGAGTACACTGGGAGTTACTAGTTAGTGAATGCAAAGTAAGTAGTAGGTAGTCGCTAGGTAGTCACAGTCTGAGCGGGTCATTAACGGTTTCCCTCTGAGTGAGTGGTAAGTACACTCCAAAGCGAAATATAATATGAACGTTGGGATTTACGAACTTTGCAGAGACACATTACACATAACTCTCTGCTACATAGTACTACTACAAGCACAATGTGCATACGTAGCACTAAGGTATATCCATCAGGTAGTAAAGTAATCAAGGTATAGGCAAAGGCAAAGTAACTTTATCCTATGTGAGTGCAATGCAATGGAAGCCTACAAGTATTATCCGAGAAGAACTCTACACAAACCAAATCAAACCACAAAAGCCAAGCTTAGCTAAAACACACGTATTATATGCTTTTGAAGTATTTAGGAGTTAGATGGATATTCCAAGTGCTAAGTGTACCAACAGGCTGCTCCTGCCACTGTAATCATATAATGTCATAATATATCAATGTACTACAGCTAGATATGCTGTGATTTTGCGATATAGTCGTTGGAAATAATATTATTCGTTAGTAATCCATATAGCTGTGTTACAAGTGCAGTATAGGTATACATATTCCTTTCTAATGTAATTTAATGCATTGCGATTGAATTGAATGTAATAGTTAATCCTCTCGGAAGGTACACAACACTCGGCAAGCATTATAATCATAATACAGACATAATAGCAGTAGTAGGAAAAGGGAAGAGAGATGATTTCAATATTACCACACACCAGCAACGAAACTGTATTATAATATACCGTGCAGAATACGTAGTAGGACTATTGTGTTCATACATTTACACACAAATGCACACATATGCTAAACTTCAACTAGTAAGTAGCTATGAAATTATACGTAAAACGTATAAGGTTAAGCAAAAGCATAGGCATCTTGTATAAAGCCTTTTCATTTACTCTATAATTTATAACAATGTTATAAGTGGATTGTGTACGGGTGCCCTTGCGTTATTTTGTGACCCAGCTTAAGATAGGTGTAGTAGTGTAATGCATTATAAATGTGTGTAGGGCCAAAAGCATTTCACAAGAGTTGTAACTAACTATGTGAACTTTATAATAATATTAATCATCATTTCACAAACTAGAAGCAATAGCTGTTGGTGTATTATAAATATTAGATGAAGCATATTCTCAGGCTAGCTGCCATGATGCACCGCATCCATATAAATATTGACATTCATCCTGAATACAACGTAATGTCCATAAAATCTCGTCTTTATTTTATATTTCACACACAAAAGGTATAGCTATAGCTTTAATATGTGTAGCATGGGTACTGCATACACCATACTAGTTTTATGCAATAATGTCCTTTTGCTGTATGTGTGTGTGACTAAAATATAAGGCAAAAACTCTTTATTGTGTGTGTATGATGTTGATGTATTGTATGATGCAGGCAAATAACAAAATAAAATCAAAAGAGTGTTACCAGACTAAGTTCACGTATAGGATTTTACTATAATATTAATACATTACATACATCCTATATACAGCATAGGTACAAAACACATAGCTCCAGCTGAAATTTAAGCTTTAGCAGCTAGTTGTACTAGTAGTACCCCCTTAGGCACTCTGTCTTTTACTCGGCTTTAGCAGCTTTAGCGTTGTACTTGTAACTTCAAACTTTGGTTGGCTTCCCTTCTTCCTATTTCCACCAACAACTCTTCGGGAGCGACGACTCGATCGAGAGTGCTGTTCGTAGTTCGTTTCGTGGATCGTCGTTCTTCTTGAGTTTGTATTCCATCGCTTTTTCCACACATAACACCAGGACTCAACACTCTTTCGTTTCATGCCACAACTCATACATAAGTTGTAAAGGTACGAACGAGTTTCGTTGATGATGTTGTGGAGGACGATGTCGGACCGGTGTGTAGTGTGTGGTGTGGTGGTCGTGGTGTGGTGGTTGTATTTCTAGATATACATACAACATCAAGAATTGACTAGTTTCCTCCTATATGAACCAAAAACCTCTTTGCTATTGCATTTAACTTCACCTAAGTGTATTCCTGGCTTCTATTTTCCTTCCCTGTTCTACTGGGCATGTAAACTCTACATGTGGAATAATTGGACCTCGTTATTACATACATGTTTTGTTTTCCAAACGATAAGGTGTATTATTTATATAGAGGTGGCAAATCTCATCTCTGTGCAAGTGAAATCCTCAAAGGGATTCACAATCAAATCAAATCAACAGATAAATGCTTTCAGATGAGTATTACTATGTCAAATTTGCATTCGTCAATCAAAACAATGATAACGATAAGATTATTCATGCTTTACGATTGTTATTGTAATTTCCATACATATTGCTATTAGGTATGCTATAAAACAGAAATACAGATAATACAAGCATGTAACAATTATACTTAAGTATTATATCAATTAATATGTGGGTCACTTTCCATCATTTGATATTACATAAATTATTATTTCAAAACTGCTTACATGCATTTAAACATAACTATATACCTGAATAGTTAGATTTAAAGTTATTGTATTGGTGAGTATACCTAAATTTGTGAAGTGTGAACTGATATACGAGCGAAGTGCCACACCTAGGATTTATGTTTCTGTTTGAGTTTGTAATACTACACGAACCATTTATGCCAATATAATAGTGTAGCTTTACCTGTACGCAAATCGCAACATGTTATATGTAGACAAATGCAATGTAGCTATTAATAGGTAGATGTATAAGCATTATTATCTTAAATATATACTTATGTATGTTATGTAATTTTAAAACTGTTTCTGTAACAATTTAATTATCGCGAATGTGTTATACATAGTTTATATTTCTAAGGTTCTAAAGTGACAGCGCATTAGTTAGTGCAAAGTGCAAAGTATGGTTGTAGTTTTGGATTGTGCTGTCTTTCATGTGTTATTTAATGGATTCGGTTTATTTGAGAAAAAGACTAGACGCTATACCTATTTCGTAAATACCTGTCTGGTTGAATGCATTGCATACTGCTTTTACTCAGGTAAAGGCAAGAAGGAGGACTGAGCAAACAAACTAAATGAAACTTGAAAGAATGGGCTATTTATTAGGAAGTGGAGGTACACAGCATGGTCAAAAGAGAATTGAAGGGCAAAGCCAAGGCAAAGTTACTTAAGAATTCTATTTAGTCCGCTGAAGTTATAAAGTTTGCCAAATAAGTTGCTTAACTACCGTGTACTACCACTCACAAATAACTAAAGCATTACATATTTTAGGTACACCGAAAAATCCGAGTAAAACATACATTGATACGCGATTGTAGTTTTAGACGTATACTTACTTTACGTACGTATTGTTCAAATCGTAACCTTTCCAATGGCTCCTTAAATAATAATGGGTTGACTGGCAGAGAACATGCTACATAATAACTAGCAAAACTAAGGCGGCTATTTTCCAACTCAGTCGTACGTAACGCAACTGCAACTGAACGAAGAAAGTAAGGCACGTACATGTACACAAAATAAACTTATAAAATACTTACCTAGCCAAAACGCATACACTAATATACATCATATACTCTTGCCATTGTATATACGAAGCATGGATTATCTCGGCACATACATACAACGATCTCTTATTTCGTAGTATAAAAGTAAATACAGATAGCTCGTAGTCTTATTTCGGTAGCATGCACTTATGGATTAAATATATAGGCAGACTCGCACACGTACACACATGCACACACCAGTATATATGCTCATGCTTCTGTGTGGAAAAAGTTCCCTCGCATACGAAGCTTATCAGAGTTTTAGTTATTGCAAGTATGAATTCGCCCTGTAGACTGTTTTACGTGTATTTTTACTACTCGAAATCGAGCCCGACTCTTCAGCTGCCTTTTCCGTCGTAGTAGTCGTCGTCGTTTAGTCGTCACGACCCGACCGACAGACGAGTAAGCGTTTGTTACGGACCGAGAGTGAGTTGTGTGTGTATAGTAATAGGAATAGGTAGGGAGAGAGAGTAAGAGAGAAAATTCATTTCACCCGCACCCGAATGAAATGCGAATGCCCGTTGAGGAGTTTCCGACTCCGACTGATATCGAACTTGAACGCTTACTCAAGTGCCACAATGACAGCGTATATAGGAGTCACAGCAAGAGCTAAATGAACCATTTCATATGCTACAGAGAGATCCACAATAGTAGTATTGTACAACAACTCCGTACCAAAATGCAATATGTTCAGTATAGACACACACACATAGGTATACAAAATACAATTCGTGTAAGCAAGTAAAGAAGAAATGCCGGGAATATACATTCACGCAATGCAACAACGTATAAGGTACACGTAAGCAAAGCATTGTTGTACATTCAGACACAGTATTATATAAAAGAACCGTATTGCCATTATTGTACACGTAAGGTGTTTTTACATCGTTGTATCTGTGTATGTATAGTATAAGAAGAACATAATAACTATCTTTCTTTGTAACTAACTACAATACATGGCTCTTCTAGCATTATAATAGCAGTAATACATAGTAGTCGTAGATCCGGTATAAAATATAATGCTACACTCTGTGGTGGTAATTTTCCAGTACAGGGATACAAATGCAAGGATTCTCATATAAGGCCAGCTTAGTTATTATAAGTAAGCCTTGTATGAAAATTGTATATTCTTTGAGCCACACAGCACAGCATCCCACTCTTGAATCTCTCCAGAAGAGTCGAAAAAGAGAGGAGAGAAAAGAGAA
Source organism: Pogonognathellus longicornis (assembly GCA_034694085.1). Taxonomy (NCBI): domain Eukaryota; kingdom Metazoa; phylum Arthropoda; class Collembola; order Entomobryomorpha; family Tomoceridae; genus Pogonognathellus; species Pogonognathellus longicornis. The sequence goes on from JAQFYB010001048.1 coordinate 35,004, forward strand.
CCCATCTTGACTTGCTTTTGCCTGGTATATTTCATAGTAGTCTTCGTTGTCGGTTGCTTGGCTTGAGAGAGCCGAGTCTTCTTCTTCTATTTACTAGCAGGATTCTACACACAAGCCCATCATTACATTGCCACTACCTATCCTAGTAGTAAACTAAAATATCTAACAAGTCAGCTCTACACAATCCTTTACTACTTCTTCCACCACCACCAACACACACCACTCACATTCAATCCTTTGCATTCAGCCACACACACACATAGTAAAATTCTACACTCAGCTTAGCCAAACTTAACCCTTTCCCTCGCTCACAAACACACGGGGTACTTTTTACTTTTCGATGATATGCTTTTCTTACCATATTAATACTACATACAGCTTTATACAATGTAGCCAGTGTAGTTTAGTAATATGTCAAAAGTGTTATACTATCTATATGAACATGCACAGTCGTTTTTAACGTGCAACACCACTTGCACAGCACATTGAGCTGTGTCAGTGTGTGTGTAGTGTACGTACCTCCTATATACATTGAGACTGCAACTGATGTGTTGTGAGAGAACATAGGCCGTTGCCTTTTCCTTCGTTTGTACGTACTAACGTACTAACTTGTATGTAAGTAAAGTACGTGTGTATGGAATACGTGTGGAGGAGTATCTGTATCTGTCTTTTGGTGGGTTTGTGTGTATTATGTGTGTACTAGGACTCTAAGACTCTTAATGCTGTATGATTGTGAATGGTATATCGTATTGTATTATTATAAGTATTTATATATAGTCATATTCTTTCAGTAGTAGTGTAGTGGTATTGGTAGTACGTACATTTATATGTTCTATGTGAAACTCGACACACACACACCACAAGGCAAGTCACACAACTTTATTTAGTTTGTAGTACGTACAGAAGAAGAGGCTTAAGTTTATACATGGAGATACGTTTGTCCCTTTAGAGTTATGTGTGTAGTAGGTATTGCATGTAGCCGACAAAATACAAGTTTTGTACATTAACATGGGTAGGTATACGAGTCTGTGTGTTGTATGTTGAATGCCACGTTACAGATAGTGGGAATGCATAGTGTGTGTGTGTTTGATGCTTAGGGAGTCCGAACTGTGCATTTTGGTTGGGAAAGAACTAGCTGCTGTGTCAGTTCTCTCAAGCCACTTAAGTTCAGCGCAAGTGAAGTCTGTTAAGCTGTTAGTGTGAGCCTGTAGCTTCTTTAGCTTTACGATTCTCATCTCCTAGTATTACTAATAGATACTACTGCTACACACTGTGTATATTCATAAAGGAGTAACATACTACACAGTTGAAAAAGGATCTTGATCGCAGTTGAAGAAGTAAATACAACACACAGTTTTCAGCAGAGAAAATTCATTCAGAAGTGTTCTGGTTTCAACTATAGATTCGTAGTAATTAAATAATAAAAGCATTTTCTGGATTACTTTGCCTTATACACGTCTAGCTTGGAATAACTAACAAAAAGAATCGGCTACTTCTACTAAAGTCAAATTCAACCACAGCCTATATTGAAACAAGTGTTTTTTCACGAGGCTTTGTGTCAAGTTACCGAAATAGTAATACTAATAACCGCGTGTGGTTTCTTGTCTCTGGTTACTTTCGTTACACTAATTGTAATATAACACAGTGCAAGAGGAGTTCTTGATAGTAACTTACTTGGAAATTACTAAAAATAATTCTTTAAGGAAGATTGTGTGGTTTACATCGTCTCATTATTAACACTAGCGTCAAAGGACAAGAACTTTTAAGGAAAATGTGTCGGACACAGTTTTGGATAATTTCTATAGTATTAGGAGGTAAGTACCACAAAATTCAACTACTTTTGCATGCATTTTTATTAGTAAGTAACTGTTTTAATTTAGGTGCGTGATATTATGCGTCGTGTTGTGTTGGTTAAATTGAAACGTAAAAACTGACATACAACGCATTCATACACGTACATAATTCACAAGGAAGAAGAAATGTTTTTACAAATAGCTCTGCATATAAAAACAATTAAAATGTTTGTTCTATACGTTGGCATTGACATTCCATTCTACTTATTGGTTTTTTGCTACATGGTTCTCTTTTTCATGCATATTATTAAGTACCTACTGATACCACACATATAAATCTCCAAACAAACATTTTTATACCGATACGCCGATACTACTCACCTTCTGTGTATAGGTACCTACTTGTATTAACCCAAAGAATGTTTTTGCAGCATTATACATATGAATAATTTACCTTTATCACTGTTTTTGTACGCGAATACATTAACCAAACGCGTATTACTTATCAGCTACATTACCATTAAGCAACTGTTCGGTTCAATCATGGATACAATATACACAGTATTGTATTACTATATTAGTAACAGTAAGGGTAAAGTGTTGCATTTCAGGTTGAATAATGCATTTTACCTGCATGTTACACAGTTACACGTATGTATGGCATAAACTTGGCTTAACATTATATATTTACACTGTGTATGTAATGCAAGGAAATATTATATAAAATACAATAGTTCTATTCACAATATGTATTAAAGAGGTATATGAATACTGGAGGCGACAAGACACAGTAATAGTAATACACACAACAAAATCCTTCTTCCTTGTATACAAAGGTATCATGTATGTATGGTGTAATGTACATACAAGTAAATAAACTCACACCAAGTAAAGTCAGTGCAAAGTAAATGAGTATCTACTTACTTACTGACTTATGGCGATGTTACTTAATGTTATGTATCTTGTTTAAGATAGAATTCCCATACAAAAACTGGCACGCAGAACTCGTTGTATAGCAGCCCTGCATGACCACGCAGATTTTTGGCCTCTTTTACTGCCTCTTCGTCAATGACTTTATCAAAGACAGTATTGTAACCTTCGTTTGC